>VUQK01027357.1:12726-26592 GCA_015106715.1 Bujurquina vittata | reverse complement strand
TGTGCTCGGGGGGGGGTTGGTTGTGTGGTCGTATTTTTTTGTTTTGTGGAGGGGGGGGGGGGGGGGGGGGGGGGGGGAGCAGTTTTTAACAAGCCTTTAGTTGTTGAGGGGAATAAGTGTAAGCAGTCTTCCATCAGCTGCACACATTCCTCTGATGAGACGATAGTGGCTAAGATGTTTATGCAAAGATGCAACCTCACGCCTTCAACTCTCCCAGTCACATGGACGACAACTTGGATGCCATATTAGACGTGAAGCAACAAACTTGATACGGTTATTTACCAACAAAGCCCTATTCTCACTTGTCGGTGGTGCAGAGTAAGAGGATTAGTTTCCTTTTTTCTTTTTTCTTTTTTTTTTTTCTTTTTGCTGTCAGGGTTGAAGGCAACTACAACTTTTGCATTTAATTGTAGTTCTGTTGTTTTAAACACAAAACTCTGGCTTTATGCTATATAGCCTGAAAAAAAAAAGGAGCGACTTTGATGGCGTACATATTTGCACATAAACACTTAGTTCATGTTTTATTTTACTGGTTTAGTGATGGGTCACATTTTCCTTAGGTGAAATATTATATTACTCATAGCTTCCCCCTCTCGTTAATAAAATTTACTGGTAGTTTATTACATTTTTTTTAACTCTTTGCTGATCAGATAGAAGTTTTTTATTATAATTCCACAGTTTGCATTGCATAGTACATTCTTTTTAAATGCACCATCTCATAATTGACTCTTTAAAAAAGTTTTTGCCTTCCATCAACCACTTCATCACCGGTTTGTTATTTAAAAGATTACAGTAAACATAGTGGAGAGAAAAGAAAAATGAAGGCTGAAGATGAAGAGGAACAACAGCGAGGAGGAGGAGAAGATGAGGTGGGGTGGGCTAGGAAGGAAAAGAGGGGGTTGTGGCAGATTTTTTACCTGAAGGCAAAAGAAGGCAGAGGAACCCGCAGGTTCAGCAGGGAGCAGCCGTGCCCACCACAATTCCAGGAAGGCCCTCTTCACTGTGATCCATTATTCAGCACCAGGCACAATTAGCCTCTGTCAAGCTATTTTTACATGCTCCGATAAGATAGATTCAATGTACAAAAGAATGTGCAACATCTCCCTCCTGCTCCTCCTCTTGCACATCACCACTTATTTATTTATTTGGCACGTTAATGCGTTAGAATGGTATCGATGTAGCTTTTATCCCTTAAGTTATTCATCAGGGCTTTGAAAGAGTTTGTTTAGAGCTGTTTAGTGCGGCATCATCGACAAAGCTGGAGGGATGAGCCACGCTAAATTGGCTCATCTATCTCGATGTTATGATATGTGGGTATAATTTGTGTGTTTGAATGCAGATGCTTGGCATTCAAAAATGAATTGACCTCAAGGACCTTAACAAGCACTTAGCATCAAAGGTATAACATTAATACAACCACACTAAGTGCCGCTGCCAATTACCAGGGGAGGTTGACTAGGCTCGAAATGGGTTCAAGTCAAATAGCTATGTATGACCTGCCGATGATATCACTGGCATTTAAAATTTATCATGTTTACTGACAAACTAACCTTTTAAGCTAAAACTTTGAGGTTCAGTTTGTCAAAAACTTTTTTTTTCAGTGGTGGTTTTATAATGAAATTTTCTTGGTTGGACGATACTTAATGTCTGGTACCCATGCTTTAGTCCCACCAACTTTTGTAACTACTTTTAAAGGAATGTTTTGAAATATGCTCATTTTAGTCAGGGTCACCCACTGAAATCTGCAGTAATTTATATTTGGTTGTATGTTTCTGCTCTCATGCATAAATATGGAAACATGGAAAGCATAATGGGGGGAGAACCCACCTCATTGCCCCTCTATGGCCATGGAAGGAGAAGCCTGAGATAAACAACAGCAAAACCCCAGCACAGAACAGAGCAGGCATCAGTGACATCAAGGCTTCAGTCACACAGGCGTAGAGACAGGTCATTGACCCCTGGCTAGGGAAAATGTGTACTCCCCTTACTGGTAGGTGAGTGGTTGTTGAAGGTTGCTGGCGGTCGCTGTGAAATCGGTTATTAAAGCCCCAGTCACAGCCTAGAGACAAGTCAGGGACCCACTGGCAGACACAGCGGACATTTTTGCTGGAAGTTTCATCACTGAAAACCTGCTTGTGATGTCTTTGGTTGCACGTAGTTTGCATGGAAGATGCCGACGTGTCTGCAAACACTTGCCAACTACTCTTCGAGCAGAAATGAAACCGTGAAAAGTGCGCTGCAAACCAGAAACGGAAGTTGTGTGCTTTCAAAGTAAAAGTTGCCCTCCTGCAACCAACACATTTCCAAAGGTGCAACTTTTACTTTGAAGGCAAATGGTTTCAGCTTCCGTTATCTTTAATCAAACTATGGGAGACTACACCAGTTTGCTACCAGCCAAAGCAATCACAAGGAGATTTTTTGGTGCAGCAACATCTTTGCAACTGATTTCACCTAGCAAAAGCCAGCAACCACTTGCCAACTGGTTGGGGAATACACATTTCCCCCTGGCAACCAGTGGTTGCTGACAGGTCTCTAGGCCAATCTGACTGGGACCTAAATCAGACTCAATATGAAAGGAGGAGATGGGGTGGAGGTGGGTTGGGTGCAGTCTGTGAAAGTTAAAGGCAGGTTAAAGCAACTTAAATTATGTGCCCAAAATTAGATTTGCTATCTGGAAAAGTGGCAGGATATCAGGTGAGCTATCAGCTGATGTGGACTGGCGCTGAGATCAGCTGATCTGCCAGGAATGTGGCTGAGCTTGACTTTATGGTCTCCCTGAGCTAATGCTGTACTTGACAGAGAAAGATTGTGACTCTCATCTCTCTGCTGTGCATTGCAAATAAGGTAAACTTCAGTGTTAATCAGCACACCTGAGTCCAAAAAGCCACTCCTTCCTCTCTCTTCTCTCTCGAAACTTGATGCTGCTGCACATTGAGTTGTTCTGTTAACGCTTACTGTTCCTTAAGAGTGCTCAGGATTGCTGTGTACACGGTGTAAAGTCAAAACATTTCTGCAGCCAAACCAATTCAAAGGCAGTGCGAGGACAATTTTTCACATAAGCATAAGTTAGAAGCAGTAGTTAGCAGCGATTGCTCCGTGGTATCATTATTCATGAGACCGTGCTGCAATACAGAATAAATGTATGATAAGGTTAGGATGAAGAGCAGAAAGTGCCTGAGCTCTGCACATTTCAGAGCTTTATGTGCATATTCCAGACTTATATGTACAACATAATTCAGTCCAAATTGGCTCTCCTGCCATTTTTGAAGAGGAAAAAGGAAATGTTTTGGCTGCAGTAGTCTTTTGCCAAATGACACTGGCTCCTTGCTTCATTTTCACCCCAATTTTTTCTAAATTTACCTCATCATTTCCTCTGAAAACTTTGTATTTGGTCACGGCATAGGGCCTCAGGGAGTTTTTCTTCTCCTGCTTGAAGTGAGATGAGGATTTTCTTTGCTGGTGTCACACACTTTTTATCGCTACATCATTTTATCATAATAAACTTTAATTTGATGAGATTCAGTTGGGAAGCTTGAAGATGAGATGCAGTTTGGAAGCTTCTCTATCTATGATCTGCTCTGATATCTTGAATGTCTAGGAACACATTTCCTGCATATTTACAGAACATTTACTGCATAAAAAGCTGCTTTATGACCTAGTTGAGGGAGAGGGATTAGTTTCAATCACACAGTGACACAAATGTACTGTACAGGTAAGGACCTCGGACTGGGGTCTTAAATGAAATAATCCAAACAGGACCTTGACTAAATCACTTTCACTTTCAAGGGAAACAAGATTTTGGTGACTCAAGTTTTTTTTTTCTGTGGTTATTCAAGAAATCTAGTAAAATTCTTGCCTGTTTTTCTGCACCCACAGTTTTCCTGCAAATGTAAATAAGCCTTATATGGTATATTTTCCACATGTCAGCTCCTGATTATAATTGCTACAGTATGCATGAATGCATGCGATACAGAGTACATTCACTCATGCACTCCTGATACCCAGGACCCGACTTCTGAAGATAATGTCCAGTGCAGTAGGGCTTTAAAGATGAAAAGGTATTGCCTGGTCTATGGATTACTAGCAATCTTTTAAGTTTACGTACTGCCGAGTACCATGAATTTAAATATACAACATGATTAGCTCTCATTAACATGAGGTATTCCTTAACAAGGTTGTTAGCACATCCCGGCCCAGAGCTTGGACCCCTTTTGCAGGTGCTGTCATTGCATCAGATCAGGCAGGTAATTAGTCTTCTTAAATGTGTGTGTGTGTGTGTGTGTGTGGGGGGGGGGGGTTGTGTGTGTGTACATGTAGAGGAGGTGTTAGTGGGGTTCATTAGCCCTAACTCCCACTTATCTACCCATTTACCCAACCCCAGTTGATCTTTACAAGACCTGCCTTCCTTTTTAGTCTTCTGTTCCTCCTCTCTCTTATCTCCAGCAGTGTTACCCCTGACCCCCTTCAGCCCATTTATTACCCCCAGTAGTAGGATGGGTGGGGTTAGGGGTGTGAGTCGAGGTGGACGGGTGCATACATTGGGGGCGGCTGATCAAAGCCGTGGGGATCCCCAGGGAGGACATTTTCAGAGGCAGGAGGGAATTTAAACAGTGGTTTAAGCCAGGAAATCAGAGCTGAGGTAAGAGGCGAGGGGGTTATTGTGGCTGTTTGTAAGCCAGGAGAGGGGCAGCCCTGTCCTTAATCCCCTTAATGAGGCAGGGGATCTAACCAAGGCTGCTTTCACCTGGAAAGGGTCCTAATGTGGTTTGCATGGTGACAACCTTTGAAAGCTATTGGTTTTTTTTAAAGAGGGAATAAGAAGTGTGCGATGTGAGAAATCTCTGGATTTGTAAGAGCAGCATGAAGTGTATTAAGGATGACAGAAGCATCAGAAACAACAAAGTGGTCTCCAGAGGCTGACAATATCCTGTGTGTGTGCAGCAGTGTGTGAGGATGCATGTGTGCCTGTCTTCTGAGCTGAGCCTCTTTTTGAAAGTGTTTTATACACGTTGCAGGATGGGGTGTATGCCTACAGTTTGTATATGTGTGTGGTGGGTATTTTTAGACTGTTGTGCATTTGTGTGTGTGTGTGTGTGTGTGTGTGTGTGTTCCGTCATGTCAGTGACATGACAGGCGCGAATGCTGATTCAGTCTGGCGGTGGTAGCATCTGAAAGCGCCAGGGAACCTACCGGGAGCAAATGATATTCATTGGTCTTAAACGCTCGGGTTGGCCGGCCGGCCTTGTTGCAACCGCCGGTGTCATGTTACATTATGACCTGAAGATGACGGGGGACGACACCGCTCCAGAGAGAGGAGAGAGAAAGAGGAAGAGGAGGAGGATGTGCAGACAGGGCAGGATGAGGAGTGGCAGAAACTCAGCTGAGGTCATTTAAAGTAATAATCCAAAATTTGTTTTCCTGTGTAAGTTTTCGGTGACAAATTGTTGAAGAATTGTCTGCAGAAATTTTAATACTTTCCAGCTTTATTTTCTATTGATTTTATTTTTTTAATTTATCTTGATTTTCTAGCAGTTATTCTAATCTAGTCAGATTTTTTCATCTTTGTTATGGTAATTTATTGCATGTGAATCAAAATGACCGCTTTATTTTACAGTGCAGTAACCATGCTTTTAAGGACTTTAACAAAATTAGTACTAGTTTTCACGCTGACCCTTCAACATCCCTTTGATTCAATTAACTGAAGGGAATAAAAAACAGCCATAAATAAATAAATAAAATTTGTGGCTAAGTTATGCGTCAACAGGGGGTGCTGCACAGCTGCCTAATCCTTTGAGGAAAATTTAAGCTGTTACTTTAATAGTTTAAAAAAAAAAACACATGGAAATGTTTTAGATTTATTCTATTTTTATATTGTCTGTATCTGTGTGTGGCTTTCTCCTGCTCTCGTTCTCTGTGTCCATGCCTATTGAAAGAATTGGCTTGAGCCAGTTTGAAGTGTCTGGAGTCCTCTGCAAATTCTCTTAGAGCCTAGCCTTGGCTTTACCAACTACAGATTAAAGAACAAAGGATAAAATATTCAGGGTTTTTTTTTTGATTACCCATTTATTAGGTTGCTAAAAGCAGTGTCTGCACAGTGTCAACAGAGACAGTGCCAACATCTGTTGGAAAAGCCGCAAACTTCCTGCTTTATTTCTGTTTTGTGTTAATTAGCGCTTCTCTCTCAGAGCCACCCACAAAAAAAGGAGAAACTTTGAATAATGCCTGTAGTTGCTCCACAGAGGATACACTTTTACACCTAAAGCATGTTTGAGCTTTGATGCTTTAATGAGATTATTTTAGCGATGACGATGTAGAAAAACGTTCTTGGAAATTCTAAGTGTAGTTGTTGTCACAGTTTTAAGTGTGCAAACACTGTTCTTGCTTTCATTTTGAGGAGATGTGTGCACATAAAGCTATCTGCACAAAATAGGGAAAGGTGGGGGAAAAAAAAAAACCCCAAAAGAAATGAGTGTCATTGTTCCGAAGAATGAAAAAGCAAAAGAAAAGACACTGTGCAGTTTGGTTGGAAACTAAACAAAAAAGCATCTGTGCCAAAGAAGAAAAATATTTATAAAGAGAAAACAATGGTGTCAAGCTAAAACAAAGGCAGCATTTATTGGTTTGTGGCACTGAATGGCAGAGGTTTGATTGTGCACAGGGAGGGGGCGGGAGGGGGGGGGGGACAGCTGTGTGGCTTTATAAAGACGAGACACTGAGATCCGCCATTGTCAGTCCACACCTTGGCATGGATCAGTTTTGACAAAGCACCATTATTCGCCGTCACCTTGCTCGCACGGTCAGATAATGAGGATGTTTTCACGGGCAAACAGAGACAACAGACTGCGGGAGTCACCACATAAAACAATGTCATTGTGGAGTTTCTGTTGTAGGAAGCCAGAATGAATGGATTTGTCTGTACATTTTGTGTGGTGATAGTTTTTTTTTTCCTGTGGGTTGTTTGTGTCTCTGCCAGTGTTGACAGGCTCAGTTTCATTCCCGGCCTTGGCTCGACTTTCTGCCAAAGCTTCTGCTGGAGTCTATTAAAACGTTGCACTGCGGGACCTATCGGCCGCGACCATCAGCAGACATTTCGGGACTTTGTGGGATATAGAAAACCAAGTGGGATTTCTGGGAGAGGGGAAGAAATATGTGTTGTACAAGAAAATGAAAGTTTTAATCTGCATCGGAAAAAAATGACTGTAGCTTTAAAATGTGTTGTGAGTACATAATGGTGGAGATAATTCAGTTTTTATAGCCGCCTTGGACAACTTTGCATGTTTGCAGCTCCAAATGGCAATAAGAGAGTTTAAAAAAAAAAAAAAATCCAAAATCCTGTAATGTGCTGCTCTGCTGGCATACAGCAACACCTACTGATGCCAAAGAAAAAACAAAGGGAGGAGAAAGACATTACATAAATAAATGTAGCTGTTTGTAGACAAGATTATTCTTTTAAATTGTTTGCTTTGGTGATTTTGATTTGTAAATTATTACTGGATAGGTTTACAGTGCTGCAAATGCATCTGATGCAACCACACATTTGGGAATAAGACAAACAGTGAGGAATTAGAAATAAAACCCACATGTAGCTGATCATTAAGTGGCCTCTGAGTGTTGGTGTATATAAGTTCTTATATCATTGTTCTGCATTTCTTTCCTTCACTCTGGCAGATTTGACCTCCACATCGACCTCCAAATCAGTCAGGTGTATGAGCTAGTGCTACGGTTAGCTCCCCAGTATGCTCTCCCACACAGTCTGTGCACGTCTAGCACTAGCCGTTAACCCGAGCATCTCCTCAGCACTGCAGCTGCGCCAACATCTGTGCTCACTGTCGTCTTGATCCGCCCCATTCCCTCCAATAACCTGCCCTCCCTCTGATGGGTATGAATAAAGGAGGGAACAATCTGGATACTCTGTTGCACAACATGCCTCTGGGACTGAACATATATCAATAATAGATTTACCAGCATTCAACTTTTGCTTAGTTTGTTTTTGTATCGCATTTCCTCGGTGGTCCCAAGCATGTACTAAATGGTTTACCACTGTGCAGTATTTAAATCTCTTCTTGAGACTTTTTAGAGGTACAGAGAATCAAATTAACTTTTTACAGTCGAGCTGCATTCAAGGTGACGTAAGTGCCTGTTTTTGAAAGAAGAATGTACTGAAAACCTTTGTTTTTAAGGCCATTAAAACCACTAAAACCATTAAAAGGTGCTCCTAAAAACAAAAGGCACAGAAAGAATAATAGCTGACAGAAGATTCAATATTCTTTCTTTAATTTGACTTGAACAAGCTTAAATTCAAATTTATTGTTGTTATGATGCCCTTTGTAATGTGGTTCCCAAAATCTTAACTATAAATTGGCTAGTTTTATTTTATGGAATGAAATGGGTTTGAAGGAGTTCCCTGAGGTGTTGAGCACTTGTTGACTGCTTTGCCTTCACGCTGCAGTCCAGCTCATCCCAAACCACCTCAACTGGGTTTAGATCAGGTGCTGGTGGAGGCCGGGTCATCTGACACAGCACTCCATCAGCCTCTTTCTAGTTCAAATAGCTTTTACAAAGTCTGGAGGTGTGTTTGGAGTCATTGTCCTGTGGAAAAATAAATGATGGTCCCACTAAGCACAAACCAGATGGGATGGCATGTCGTTGCAGAATGTTGTTGTAGCCATGCTGGTTTAGTGCGCCTTGGATTTTCACCAGCAAAACACCCACATGCCATCACACTTCCTGCTCCATACTTGACGGTGGGAACTACACGTGTGGGAACCATCCACTCACCTTTTCTGCGTCTTACAAAGACATGGCGTTTTGAACCACAAATCTCACATTTGGACTCATCAGACCAAAGGACGGATTTCCACTCCGTTCCTTGTGTTCCTTGGCTCAAGCCATTCTCTTCCTCTTGTTGTGGCATCTTTGCAGCAATTCAACCATAAAGTCCAGATTCACACAGCCTTCTCTGAACAGTTGGTGTTGAGATGTGTGTGTGCTACTCGAACTCTGTGAAGCCTTTACCGGGTAGGTGGGTTTTATCTGGGGTGCTGGTACCTTGTAGTTTCTGAGGCCAGTAAATCTGATGAACTGATCCCGTGCAGCAGAGGTAATTCTTGGTCTTCCTTTCCTGGGGCGGTCCTGATGAGATCCAGTTTCATCATAATCTTTGATGCTCTCTGCGATTGCAATTGAGAATACTTTCAAAGTTCTTGAAATTTTTCAAACTGGCTGACCTTCAGTTCTTAAAATAATGACTGTCGTTTTTTTTGTTTTTTTTTTGTTGAGTAGTTCTTGCCATAATATGGATTGGGACATTCCTCAAATAGAGCTATTCACTGTATACCAACTCTACATCTTCACAACACACCTAATGGTCTCAAACACATTGAGAGGGAAAGAAGTCAAGAAACTGACTCATGACAGGCACAGTTGGTAATTGAAACCCGTTCCAGGTGACTGCCTCATGAAGCTGATGCCAGGATGTGCAAAGCTGTCATCTAAGCAAGAGGGGCCTACTTTGAAGAATCTAAAATATAAAACATATTCTGGCATGTTTAACACTTTTTGTTTACTAAATTATTTCCATACGTATTTCTTCATAGTCTGGATGACATTAGTATTAAACTACAGTGCAGACACTTTTTAAAATAATGATAAACCACTGAATTAGGTGTGTCCAAGCTTTTGACTGGCCCTGTACGTATTGTCTACCGTTATTGTTGTGGCATTCATTTGTTAATGGCACAAAGGATGATGATTTATAGGTTTCTAAAGCTTTTAGTCGGGACCACTTAAGTCAAAAGAGGATTGTTATGACATTTGCAGTAATTTATATTAGGAGGCATTGCTCATTTTTAGAACCTGAGAGCACCTTCCTGACATATCAGTGGGAAGATTAAGGCAGGGAAAACCCTCTTTCCTGCCCTTATAGGATGAGAAGCAACCAAACACAACAAAGCAGGCATCACGGGAAAAGAATGTAATATGGAACACGTGAGAAAAAGCATGAAAATGAGAAGCTGGGGTGGAAGTGGGTTGCAAAGAGGCATGCAGAGGCAGTAAGGTAAAGCAGCTAAAATGCTACACCCCATACCAGCTGATGTATAAGGATTGCAGCCTGCCTGAACTAACACTATGGTCAACTTACCAATCACTACAGAGTGTCTGTTATTTAGAGGAGTAGTGGATGAGGGACAAGAGCTTTAGCTGTTTGGGGGCCAGTGTGTTACTAATTGCACAACTGCTGAATAATGTTTTAAGACTATGTTTAGGGTAAAATGGCCAAAGGACAAAAAAAAGGCTTACTGCACACATATAGTGACAGCAGAAGCACATAAGAGACAAGAGAGGTCTAGTATAAGGCATATTCCTTGTGTTATGACTTTTAGCATTTGATTAATTAGCACTGTATGCAGGGAACCTAAAAGAACACTGCTTCCACTGTTGAAGGTTTATACAGTGGCAAAGAACTAGAATATTTCACTTTGAAAATACACTGATGTAGGCGCAGGAATTATTTAAAAGCATGTGAGCTTTTATTATGACATGAAAAAAATGCAGCTGCTGTTAAATCCTGTTTGCTGATCATTTATTTTGTTTGTTAGAAGCCAAGAAAAGCACAGTCTCGCCCTGCATGATACTACGCTTGGTAAGGTACTATACTGAAAAATCCCTTCCAGTTACATCTTGGCACTGCACAAACAGGCATGTAGGCGGGACCATGTTAATATGGTGTGAGACTGCTAATGGCTTTATGATTGGATAATTAGAGGAAGGTGGGTAATTAGGAGAGTAGTCTGTGCTTGGCTTCTCTGCTGGAGTGAGTAGGAACAGGAAGACTCCATGCTGGCTATTGAGGGGTGTTTATGTGTGTGAGCGGGGAAGTGTGTGTTTTTGGATGTCATTGCTACTGGCTAGTAGTATAAATCCTTGCTGTGCCAGTTTAGGATTCCAGACTTTAAAACAGGGCAGCACTAAGTTCAAAAAATGTGGTTCTTACTGCATGTGCAGTAAACTGGGTGATGCAAAAGCTCTGAAAGGGCGAATGTATGACTGAAAACCTTAATGTTCTTAAAAGTTTAGTTCATATGTAGCCAAATGGCTGTTTATTTTCTGTTTATTTGTTTGTTTTGAGCAGTACACTTTTACCTCGTGTGTTTTAATCCCTTGGTGTTATGAATCACAACATTGTGCTTATAAACATATTCTAAGGACTTATAAGCAACTTATTACTCAAATAAGCACCTGAGAACCAGACCAGAGAAAAAGATTCATAAATCAAAATATATATATAAAAAAATATTAATGCATGAATATGAAATAAATCTTTCTGTTTACAAAAGGTGTACTTTGGTATGAAAAACTTCCAAAACATCAGTTGTGTGACTTTTGTCACACGAGGACCTAAATCAAGAACCACTCTCCGGAATAAAATAAACGCTTTTCTGCTCCTCCTTTTTATGAGAAGGTGAGTCAGGAAATTCTCCAAATCTGGCAGAATTTTACACTTTCACTCCTCTTAGTCCCCTTTAGTCCACCAGTCCACCCCGCTGCTTTAAGAGTGTGTTTTTAATCCTTGAGAAAATGACTGTGAAGCTAACGACTTCTCCCTCCACCCGTCCACCATCTCCAGACATCATTAAAGCTCGGCTATAGCCCCGGGCTGCGCATGAACCCCTTCTTCAAACTGTACACTTTATCCATAATTCAGCTATCTATGCTGAATTATTCAAGCAAATAGTGGAGAAAATAATGGAGTTCACTGAATCTTACTTACACATAAAACTGTTTTAATGTTGATTTGAATTTTTGAGGCTTTCTGATGCAGCGAGTAAGGAGGGGGGGGCTTAAGTAGCACATGTCGCCTGCTTTGCCTCAACCCTGATCGGGGCAGGGGAGGATGGGTTGGCTCATAAACACATTAGCACAGGCTCAGGGTGGTAAATGGATGCACATGAGTACATAAATAGTGTGCATGTTTTTTACAGATTCAACAAAAAAAAATGCAGCATAACAGATTTAAATGAACCTTTTCAAAATCACACCTTTTTAGCACACCTTTTTTGACTGAATACTAAAGTTTATCACAAATTTCTGCTATGTATAGAAAAGTTCTCTTTGCTCACTCTCGTGTACAAGCTGACAGTATAACTTTACTGTACAACTAAATATTCATTGCATGTATGACTATTGGCGTGACACAGTGATGGTTCTCTCCCTCTCTACCCTTGTGTAGTTTCTCCACACGTTTTAAGTTGAATTAAGGGTAAATGAGCCCCCCCCCCCACACACACACACACCTGATATGTTATCAGAAAAAAGCTGAATTAACATTAGTTGCTTGCTTACCATACCATAAGCCTTTGTGTTAAATCATTTACTCCCTTTGGAGTGGGTAAGGCCATGCAACTTTTATCGCGGGAAAAGAATCAGAATTCCCCCGGATAGGAGCCGGGTGGCTCATGCATAAATAAAGAGTACAGTACATGCGAGCACTATAACCTTGCTCAGGGGTTTCACTGGAAGCGCAGAGCACATTACTTAGAGGTTTTATACTGTATCATATAGAGGCTGTAAGCCTATGCTTTATAACGGGGCCTTTAGAGTAGTGGGGCTGAGTTGGAGGAGAACGCATTTAAAGCAAACTCCGAAACATGGGACATACACGAGCACACTTTTTTTTTTTGTTTTTGGTTGCTTTTGAAAACACACAATTTGCACGACAGGCATGCACACTGAAAGCACCTGGTATGGTTTGATTTCACTACCTGCACCCCTTCAGCGTTTCAAAAGTCTTTTAAACACATGCTTGTGTTTCATCCAAAGAAACACAATCACTGAACTTGCATCAATTCACAACCAACAGCTAAAAAGGATTTTCTTATATGGCTAACTGGCAATCATATTTTGTAAAACATGTAATGACAACATGCTTATGTTTATTAACATAATCAAGAAAGTTTCAAATTGAACTGAGTTCAGTATTAATTCCAGATGAATTGATGCAGAACACAATTAATCACATTCAGTTTTTTCCTCAGTATTTATTAATAGCAACTTAATATAACTAATATTTTTATAATCATGTCTAGGCAACAAATGTAGAGAAGTACTATGATCTTCTATTTTATATATATAACATGCAGTATTTATATTAATATTTATTGTATGAGGCAGTGTATACTATTTCTTTCAATATCTAACCACATAACACAATCTTCTACTACCATTGTAGCAGTTTTAAAGTTTCATTTGATATTAAGTGTTGCTCATTACAGTTCATTATTCATATCATATGGTTCAAGTACATTTATTTCCTGAAGTCCTGCATTGTTTGTCTTGTTTTCTACCTTTGGTGGTGGTTCTTAGGATGTTATTCAGATTGCACCTTTAACATAAATGTGTATAATGTCACCGGTGTGCTCGTGTGCAAACAACAAACAAACAAAACAAGGGCTCACTGTAATATTGCTCTATTGCACTCCTAGTGGCCAAAAAAATCCACTGGTTGCCTTTAACCAAGTGTTTAGTGGACTAAATATACTGATTTTGGGGCAGGAAAAAAGGGAATAATATGGTGCAATGAATACATTTTCTGCTGTAGCACCTTTATGTCACAGGCTTGTACGTGTCTGAGATAAACCAGTTTATTTGTGTTAGGTGAGGGTGTGTGTTCTTGTTCGTATGTTAGATGCATGTCAAATCATTAGTCTGTCCTGTATCTGGTGTCTTTTTTCTGTTGCTATGTAGAATCTATTCATCCAGCACCAATTCCCATAATTCTTGGGGAACAATCTCATAATTCTTAAGCGGTTGTCTGTTTGCGCTCTCCCGCAAGTAGATGAGGTGGTTGCATGATGGAGGAAAATGAAG
>VUQK01027357.1:0-12706 GCA_015106715.1 Bujurquina vittata | reverse complement strand
TGAAGCTGCATTCTCAAGTGCTTAACAACATGAGGCTGCCATGAGATTAAGAGCAAAACAAGAGGAACATTTTTAAAAATAAAATGCAAAAAAAGTGAAAAGAAGCTTTCTCTTGTCTAACTTCACAGATCAAGAAGTCCATTTATCAAAGTATTAAAATACAAATAAACAAAAAATTATAAAAGTTTATTGCATTTTTATCTATAGAAAATAAAAATGTAATGACAGTCAAATTTCATTTAAACTTTTGTTCATTGCACTTTGTCCTTATTTGCCAATATTTACCAAGTAAATAACTACAATTATTTATGAAAGCATGTGTGCATCATTGACACAATATTAATGTTTTCATTCATCCATCCATTCATTGTCTTTCGCTTATCCTGTATTAATGTTTCAATTTTAAATATTATTTAAATAATCTTGTTTGGTTAAAGAGTTTGGTCTTCTGATCTTCTATTATTATTTCATAAGAGTTTTTAATATAGCCTATAAAAGAGTTGTTTTAGTAAGCTCCCACAGATTCATAGATTTATCTTAGAAATATAAAGTAAAATAAGTAAAGTAAAATATATAATTCATGACACGGATATTTCAACAAAATTTGCATTGCAAATTTATGATCTGCCAAGCTGGAAAATACTGAAAAAAGTTGGATTTTGTCAGCTGTCTGTGCCCCATTATTGAGCTTTTTCCAGTCACATGAATGTTAGTGAAGTTATGACCTTCAAATTTGTGGTTGTTTTTAATAGAGGTAACCATTTATGCTTGTGCTAAAATTGCTTGATGCTACATAACCTTCAGACTCTGCAGCAGCATGTGAAAAAAAAAAGAGTTTTGGTACGATGCGTATGCCATTTGTTATTGTCATCACCAATTTAAAAAAAAACACAAAAAAATGGTAGAAGACTGTAAAATAACGTTAGTGTTTTTAGTTTCTATTAGAGAAAAAATAAAAACAAAGGTATTTTTATTTCCCCTTGTCCCTACTAAATTAAATGCAGATGATATCATATTTCAATAAGAAATACGTGTCAATGCACCTGCTGCCTATAAACAGTCTTGTATGCATCGGTTTAGCTCTTTATATATTACTGTATATGCATAAATGACTCGACCCCTAAAACTGAATGGGTTTTTTTGATTGACTAAGTTCCTGGCAATGCTAAGACTGTCCGTGCTGTTTACCAAACCCCAAATCGTCTTGTACTTCAGTACAGTCATCACTCAAATATGAGAACCGAACAAGGCCAGCAATGTGAAAAATCAAAGAAATATTTGAAAAGAGATGCTCTGATTTTGCTTGACTGAAGTCCAAAACTGGTTTTCACGGGGATCCATACGTGAATGAAGAGCTTGCACCACTCTAGGAGCTCTACCTTTCAGCCCCATCTCTCTAACTCGCTATGCCTATGGATGTAGGAGAGAGAGACAAGGGACAGGGTCACAAGAGGAATGGAGAAGTGGATGTGGGAGGAGCGAGGGATAGAATGACTGGGGTGCAAAGAGCAGCAGAAAGAAGTGAGCAGTGGATCACAGCAAGGTGGAGAGGAATGAGACCCAGACGTGAGAACTAATTTGACACATTTGCCCAGAATTCCAGCACCGTCTGCCACTATCAACACATTTACCCTCTTTGTCTTGTTATCGAGGGAGATGAGGCCTCTGAGGTCTAGCATAGGTCTGGCAGATCAAAGAAGGCACTTTTCCAATGGAGGCAGTCATCCAAATGCACAATACCTTTCCTTCTATTCATAGAGGAGAAAGAGAGATACAGCTAAGGAAAAGTGAGACTGACAGTCATTTTCCTGTACTAGGTAGGGGGTAACATGTGAGTACATTGTATTTCACCATATTGGAAGCATATGAGGGTTTGCTTGGCTTTTTTTCCTCCATCCATCTGTTTAGATCACACTAAGTCTTTATCTAACCTACTTTCTTCTGTGTCTGAATTCTTTTCTGTTGCAGTATTCAAATAACGTCCAAACTTCAATCTTTAAGGACGTCTTTCTTTAATTTCCGTTCTTTTCTTATTCTCATAGTTTCTCCATGAAGAAACCCTTTTAAGAAACACAGCGACTGATAAAGCTCAACACATACAGTCCACTGATAGGATACCACATGTGGATATGTTTTTAATTGAAGGAGATCCGACTTTTTGTTTTGGATACCATCCTCCCGACCCTCGTATGGTCAGCTTCCTGCTACAAAATTTGCCAGGCACGCTTAAACGCGCTCTACCTTGAAGTGACAGCTAATCTTAAAACAAGCTGACCAGTATTTATGAAGGCACCACAGGCACCGAGGCAGCAGATGATGAATGCATGCAGTTTCTACTGCTATTTGTACAGTTGCTTTCATACACGGCTGGAGTAAAGCTTCTGTGAAGATACAAGCCCAAACCAAGAGAGGCATTAAAGGTAACTGTAGCTCTCAGTGTTCCCAGATCTCGAGAAATAAACCTACACTCTACAGCCGTGCAAGTGGGTATGAGAAACAACCCTTCGATGTCTTGAATGTGCCAAAGAGTTTACAGAAAGTCAGAATAAAACTCCACAGATTAGGCGCCAGGTTTTTCTCTCCTAGTCTTTGAACTCAAAATTATGTTCTACCACTAGGCCAGAAATCCAGCTTGTGTGTGCCGACTTTCATAAGCAGTTATTTATTATATTCCATCTCTCAAACCGGTATAAATTTCAAGCTTTTATGTTGCTAAGTCTGAACTCAAGTGTAACTCACAGGCTCCTTTAAGACTTTCCCAGGCAGAATGTTGTTTTTGTTTTGAACTTACCCATAATTCACTAATCGTTCAAGACTTCCCAGAATGTTGTTGTTATGTAAATATATGCATAATATCAAAAGATTGTTTCTTAACACTATGTCACAAATGTGATTGCTGGACTATTTCTGATGTTAACTTTGCCATATTACAACAATTTTATCAAATGACTGTATTTATTTGTTTATTTTTTCTCACCAAACCTCCACCTTGGGGCATGATAAGTTCATATTAATGAGTCACTATGGAGCCATGCTCCAAATTGATATGAAAGGTATAGATGAAATGTTCACCATTAAGAAAACAAAACAATTAAGATACATGGACAGCTATTGAACACATTATCCATCAACGTCTTCACCAAAGTGCAAATGTCAACCAGCTGGCTGTGCTGCTGGCAACATTGAGGATCACCAGAGCCAGTCGACTTTCATCATCCTGGAACTGTTCGATGTCTGTATAAAGTTTCAAGGTGATCCATCTCAGTTTTAAAAAATGTCCTCTTGAGACCTGAGCTCTTGTTCTGGATAAATTTTTAATTTCTCCTAGCTATTTGTGATTAGTTGGACATGATAAATACAAAAAAGTAAGCTTTATCTCGGACCACAAAGGGGTAGTAGATCATCAATTTATTTTAAAGTATTACACAATAAAGTTACCATTTTTTTAACAAATGTAATTTCCCCATATGAGGACCCTGGGTCTCAGGAGGCTGTCTTTCAGTCTGGATCAGGGCTAAAATAACACCAGGTTAGCATGGTTGCTGCAGATTATAAAAAGCTGTATTGTCTCAATAAATGCTTTAAGCAACAATTTAAAATCTTAGCTGCGTCCTGTGTGCCCTCTTGTGTAAAACTTTGCCCTTTTATTATCATTAAGGAACTACAACCGATTTTAAAAATATCTGCACTGCAAGTGAATTCTGTTACTGATTGCATCCAGACTAAAACTGGAGGGGTTTTGTTACTTCAGCTCCATGTTCTCACTAGCCGAGCTGCCTATTAGCAACCTTTGTCTCTCCTAATGAGATATTCTCTGCAAAATGTTAATTACTAAACACAGGGCCGAGTGGCTTCCAGTACTGACCCCATTCTGATTGAACTTAATAACAATTCCTGTAGTTCCCTACAAAAGTGGGTTAAGAGAAAATGAGGCTGTACGGCGACGAGCAACTTAACTATTGAAACAAAGGAAAAAAAAAAAACCTTTGTTCAGGTTAGTTTAAGAAAGAGTTCACAGCCAATGTTTTTCAGTTTGGCACAATCAAACAATGATAAGGATATAGAAATCATGTAGAAGCATGTAGTCCTGCTCGTTTTCTTTTTTTAGTGCCCCCCGTGTGATGATTGTTTACACAAGTTTGATTTTTCTCTCTCTCTTGGATTGCCTGGCTAAGTGCTCTGGCACATGGTTATGACAGACAGACATGTGTTTGTCCACATCATATGTAGGTCTAAGCTTGTGTGTGTCATTACCTGAATGCACATAGCTGTATTCTTGTGTTTGTATTGCAGTAAATCCACACATATCTGCATGAATCCAGCCCTGTGTGCTATTTAGTGGCACCGACCTTCTCTGTTGGCTCAGCTATGAATAACAGTAATTGTTCAACCCACTCCCTGTCTGTTCCCTTTGTGCCCCTGCCAGCTGGCATCTGGAGGCCACCGGCAATAATATTCGCCCTCTGCCACGTCACCATGTCCCCTCCCTCCACACGCACACACAGTATCACGTGCTGCCACACTGTACGTCAACGGCCACATGAGCCTCCAGCTGTGTACACACAATTCTTCAGTCATCATATAAGTTGGTTTTGTCACACCCACGTTCATATGCACAAAGAATAGACACATACACTTAATGTAAAGTGTGTACAACCTGCATGCGAACACTGCATGCATTTCTGCCATGAAGAGGACTCCGAATGCTAGTGTATGACAGACTGCAGTACATATACAGATCTGTAAATACATAAAAGGCTGCTTAACATTGTTACGTACAAATCTCCTGCATTCTGTAGCCATAGACAACTTCACTCATGCTTGCATGCGGTTTCTATCACAGGCGCACAAACACACAGGCACACACGCACAAACCCACAGAACTCCCCTCTGATCCTTTCAACCCCCAGTCCAGCGTTTTCCAAATGATCTCATCAGATTAGCCCCAGATTGCTACCTATTACAGCCCCGCTACTTATTTAGCAATTTAGCCAGGGGGAAAATTGCCCCCGCTTGATGGCTAATTTTCAGAGGTGACATTTTACCACATTGGGCTGCAGTGCTGAGGGGACTGTTGTTGGATAGACAGGGGGTCCAGTTGTAGTGGAGCCATTAGGGCTAAATGATCCCCTCTGACTTGATTTACTGACGGGAGTCTTCACATTGTAACAAGTGTGGACAGAGCAGACTGGAAGGTGAGGGACATGAATGGCGGTGCTGTTGTGCTTGGACCGAATGTGCTTCAAGCTTAATGCATCTCAGTCTTGTCTTGGTCATGTGATATGGGTGCTGCTATGTCTACAAGTCTAAACATTCTCCATTTTCTTCTCCTTAATGAAGGATGCATGAGTAGCAGGATATGCTTCAGCATAATCTTTAAACTTCCACATCTGAGCAAATTTTAAAATCTTAATGCTCTGTTTTAAAATCTTTATAAAAAATATTTAATGCATTTACATTTTCTGCAAAAGTAGAATATTTAAGAGTTCAATTATCTCTATTGAGTATTTATTGAGTTGGTGTCAGTCAAACACATTTTAAGCAACAGCTAAGTCCGGTCTCTATGTATAGTATGGGATAGTATACAGTGGGTTAGACCAGAGACTAGTAATGCATTGATGCAACGCATTATCCTCCCATATCACCGATAGTACTGTCACAAAATGAAAAGCAGCTAAAATTTTGACATTTCTGTATATAACTACAAAAGCTGCTACAACATTGGGGTAAAGGCCCGTTATCAAACCCAGTTTTATTGAGAAAGGCCAGTTTCATGAATTGCTGTAGAAATATGTGATATGAATTTATAAAGCAAAGTAAGATGAAACCACGAAAGAGGCCTTAGGAGGCCTATTGAGGCCTAATCTGTATGAGCCAAATTATTATAAATGATTTGAAATGGGGAACAGTTTTGCAAAAGTTCTCTACACACATAACTGACATGGTACCTAATTTAGTTATCACGGGTAATTTTGTCATCTTAATGATGAACTTAATATTTTCATCATTATTTGATTTTTTTAACCCATATGCGTTCAAATTATTAATGCAGCAGTAATTTATTGTAACTAGCAGAATTTTTACTGTACATCCAGGGCCCCTAAAACTGTAATTTTTGTTCCTGACAGTGGTAAAATGGGCACATCAAGACTTCCCGCTTTAGTGGTTTTGGTCTGCTGCCACCCACACTGAGAATGCATTTACCCCTGATACTGTAAGGTGCACTGGCTAATAGCATCTGCTGCACCAAATGGGATCTGTTATGCTGATGTGAAAGTGCATCAATAATCCCTGGTGAGTTATGAACTGACCATGATTATTGCCGAGAGACTGCAGGAAATCCGTTTGAGGCTGTAAAATATAAAACCATGACATTGTAAATATGCAGCCCATTAAAAACAGCCAGCTGACATTGCCAAAAATAACCCTAACACACTGTCCAAGGCAGAAATATGGATTATCGCCTCATGCAATACAATTCTCTTTATATCTTTCATGATCTGTAAAACTCCCTCTGCTCTCATTTATAATGAATGGAAAAACCTTATGTACAGCGTGTTTTATGCTATGCTGATGATGTCCATGGAGGGTGGCTTTACTGCTATGTGTGCTTTTGTGTGTTGTGAGTGTTTGTCCCTGCCGCCTTAGAAATGATTTGTCAGTTGAGATCATAGATAGATAAAGGCTGAAGTAAATTTAAGCCAGAAAAATTATTATCAAGAGGGACTAGTATAATTTAATTTAATATGCCCACAGGTGATACCACAAAATAGCAGGAATCCTGCATGACTTGGGTTATATTTATGCATTTAAAAAGTCACTGCAAAAAGGAAAAAAGTGCAATTTTCTACATTTTACCTAGGAAGAAAAAAAAATATATATATACACATTAGCCAACAGTTGATCATACAGAAGACATATGGGAGAATTGATAGTTTAGGCTGTCTCCCTCAGCAAATAACTAAAAGAGGCTACACAATCTGTAGTATATGACCCGGTCAGACGTGGTCTTTTGCGTGTACCACACCCATTAGTAATAGACTCCTCGGTACACTTCTATCACACTTTAAACCACTGAAAGTCAGCAAAAATAGGATTTGTGACATGTTCACATACATTTCAAGGATTTGAAAGATCATATCTGTCCTTGAAAACAGCAGCCGAGAAAACATTATTAACGAATGGCATAAAGCATAAAAATAATTAAATTTAGCTTTCCTATTTAAAAAAAAAAAGGATCCTCATTTGTGCTGCTGTGTCAGTCATAAAAAACAAAACAAAAATAAAAAAAATTAAAAAAAATTAATCCGGCTTTTTGATTTTATTTGATTATTTAACGTAGTGCAGAGGTTAGAGGGTAATTCCTTAATTATGTAATGTTCTCACATATCGCGAGTGGATCAGACTAAAAACAATGAGAGACAGAAAAGCAGACATAGAAGCATCCCTTTTGCACACTGATTAGCTGCGTTGAAGCATTAGTAGAAGCAAAACAGTGGCATTATGGCCCTAATGATGACCAATTTGAAGACCCCTGAGGACCTCAGCTGTGTCCAGGACCAGACGTATTGGCCCATGATGAGCTTAACCAAGCCTATTTATCCATGCACTTTCTTCCCAGTCTGCAACCGCCAGCCACACGCAAACACATATGCATAATGGAGAAATAATGGAATCGTCTAATAATTTGCTTGGGCCAGGGAGGAAAGTAAAGGGACGGCGTGGAGGCTGGGTTTCTAAATGACATGCCCCTGTGGCCTAACACGATTAGAATTTAAACTATGAAACCGTGAAGCCCTTCTTCAGGGGTTGAGATGAAATATTGAGATTACTGCGATGGATTTTGCACTCTTCCCAGCTTCCCGCGACATTCCCTCACCCTGACACTTGTCTGCCAATCAAAGTGATGGACAGCTAACATGGTGGGAGCAAAGATGAGGTCCGCTGAGCCAGTTTGTTTTAGTCAGTTTGGTGGCAAAGCAGCTTGAGTGACACCTCAGTGCTTGGACACACTCTGCTTTACTCCAGTAATGTCTTGTAGTTTATTTTTGTGGTAAAATCATGCCGTAGTATCCCATTATGTTCCGTTCTATTCTAAATTGTTTCCATCACAGACATGTTGTTCTCGCAACTGTAACTTCGCTTTTGAACCAAACTTCATCTGGACAAGCTGGAAACACAGTGGAGGGTAAACTCTGCTGGAATTTTTCACTATCACTGCCTCTTTCTCTCATGGTGGAGCACAGAAACGGTGTTTGGCACAGAAGCAGAAGCTCATAATTATTTGAATATTTTCTCCCTCATGAATAATACAAAATATTGCTTGCTGGACGGGGATCTCGCTCTCTGTCTCTCTCTCTCTCTCTCGCTCTCCTGGTGTTTGCATGAACGTGTGCACACATGTGCACCTGTGCATAAGCAAGCAAGTATTTTGTGCGTTTTGGTCTCTCCCTCCTTTTGCAGTTGTGTGTTGATTTTGTGCACATGCCTATGTTTTATTGTGTGTTGTATGTGTTTAGAGAGACAGACAGAGTGTGCAGGGGTTAAAAGGTTGCCAGTCTCCTTCCTCCAGGGTTCTAGACTGCCAATGAACATATGTTTATCTCTGTGATCTCTTAGCCCACCAGCTATATATGCTCGCAGTGTGTGTCCCCACAGAGTCTGCTAGTGCCAGGAGAGCAAACATGTTGATGTGGAGTCTGAGCAAAGACGAGGGAGCTGCATCCAAAAAGGAACTGTGGCAGCTACTTGATGTAGAGAGCTTTAAATCTTTAGTTTGCTGTTGCTTTACAACAGTCGTTCTACTCACAAAGGGTGGTCTGCCTTAAAGTTGTGGTCTGCGTGGTTGCATTTGTGCTTGATCCAGATCTGGTTATGGATCAACTGGAGTATATAAACCATGTGTTTCAATCGGGAGCGAGAAAGAAACTGTTTTTGTTTTTTTTTAACCATTGAAACTCGGCTGCTAAACCTAGCTTGTGTCTGATTGTATCATGAAAAAATAACTTAAAGATTTATTACAAGCCTAAAACTCATTAATGGGTTAAGAGTCTCCTGAATAACCTAACATCTACAACAGGACTGACGTATGCACTTGGGCATGGATAAAGTCATTATCATCTGCATGTGTTTGCCACAGTTGGCTGGATTTTGGCATCTATGTTGGATAAAACTTCAGGCTCTGCTGGACCTTTTTTGACATTACTCATATAAAACTGTAAGCATATAAACTAGAAAACATTACTAATTAATCCTCTGTTTATGTGTTAAATGATCTAAAGCATAGATTATTATATTTAAGAATTCTCCTTGAAATGAGAGCAATGCTGCAGCGTAAAAATTAAGAGGTGCAGTGTATTATTGACAAATTTGGCAATTTTAATTAAAGCTACTCTAATCAATATGTTAAATATGTTGATATGACCGTAGGAATTATGACTTTAGGCTAATTAATTTAGCTTTTATCGCATTTGCCTTTACTTGTTGCGCTCATCACCGTCATGATTTTGGTGAAACTAATAAAAACAGCGCACATAAAAAAATGGCAACTATTTTGTGACCACATGGCAACTTTTATGAGCTAAAGAGCCCGGTATATTCTTCAGGCGTTGTTCCAGAAAGCAGCCTAAATTAGAGAGGATGAACTGTGTTCAGCCTTAAGCAAACAGCAACACTAAGTGGCAGAAATATAAAAAACTCAAAAACCCCGAACAGCTGATATTACTGTGTAAAAACAACAGCAGAACAATAACTGCTGACTAACGTTTACTGTTGCACAAGAGGTTGTGAATACACAGTATTCTCCAGTATTATAGTACAAGTATTTTTTTTAATGCAGTCAGTACTTGACAAAGGTTAAATGGTAAACTCACTTTAAACTCTTTGGGAATATTTTGCCAGAAAAGCATGTTAGGATCATTTCAGCTGCGCATTACTTAATCAAAAAATAAACCACCTTAAAAAGAAAATGAAGAACAGCCTGAACTTTAGCTCCAGTGATTATTTTCGTTTGAGTATGACTCAGTTTTATGTCAGTTTATTTTTCAGTTTTCGAGTGTTTAATCAGTGTAGTTATTGTACTTGAGTTTACTGGCCCCATAGGAACTCTGATTAGAATCAGATAAAAGTTTTGGTTTTCCCAGAAGTCCTTCCAAACCCCAGACTCTTGGCCACTTTAGAGAACAGTTTTGATAGAGACATCCAGCTCGCTTTCAGTGGAAGTCATGTCACATTTGTGCTAACCTGCCCTCAATTCTCCCAGAAAATGAAAAAAAAGGGAGGGAGAGAAGAGAAGAGAGGAAGCGCCTGAACGAGGGATGGCCAGAAGACAAGAAAAGAGCCATTTCTTATTCATCTGATTCTAATTTGGATGTAAATTGCAAGCTGATGTCACTGCAGAGATGCATGTTGCTGGGTAATCACAGAGGAATCCAGGAGAACGATGCCAGAAAAAAAGTATTGCTAGACAGGTGCACAACAGAGCTGCTCAATAGAGCTGTCACTTTATCTTCATGAGCTAGCTTGCACACGACAGAACACAGGCCACCGTGCATATGGTGGCACTCTAACACGCTGTCATACAGTACAAACCTCTAGTTCAGTCTGAAACTTTGGGCACTGGGGCCCGAGCAGCTGTTCACTGCCAACAGCTAACTCTCTTTCCTTTCGTCTTCTTCCTTCCCCTCTCTCTCTCTTGCAGTCACTCCCATTCAGATGTGTCCACATCCTCATTCTTGTTGAACTCATGCACTCGTTTATATTTTCTCGCTTTCTTTGTTTCTTTTACAATTGCACTGAACTGCCACCCCTCCACCCGCCTCTGGGCGTTGTGCCACCAGCCCTGCTCCAGCCATCACATCTGCTGATGATAAGTTTAATTTCACTCAATTGCTGTTCATTAACGAATAATGACCTCCAGTCTGTTTATTCGCTGCACTAAGGCAAAAAAATTTGACATGAAATAGTTTACCTCTTGTAAATCAGCGTGATGTTGGTTTCCTGTTGACACACACACACACACACATTCGCACACAAAAATTCATCAGCCTTGTCTCTACTTGATGATGTCAGGGGTTGATTGTGGGTTTTGGTTTGGGGCAGCTTATGGCTAAGTGACTGCGAGAGGGCCCAATAATCCTTCTGTTCGAGATTGGCCCCGCTGGGGCCAAATGAAAGCTGTAATAGGATCCCTCTGTATGCCTGCCTTCCTTCCAGGGTTAGAGATTAACACCAGTGTCACATTCGGCTCTGTCTGCCAGAGACAAGCCTTTGTCGCACTCTCTGCGACCGATGTCTCCTGAAGACCCTACAACCCTGAACATTTCACAGGTTTGAGACAACATATCTACTTATATTAAGAGACATTTTTCAGCATAGAAATAGCTTAATTTATGTTTACTACTTTACCGTGAAACTTAAAAATACTCAAAACCTATCCTGCACAGGTGATTGAAATATGGAGGACCGGGGGGGCTTTTAACTGGACCCGATTTAATGATATGATCTCACCGCCAAAAAACGGCAACTGTCATAACTACTGAGGTTCATGTGGCTGCTAACCACCTTATTTACCATTTTGAATGCGTCACAGGTGAACAGGCCTCAATCATAAAGGCTTAGTGATCTGGTTCACGACCATCTGGCGACCTTTAGTCACGAGGGCAAAAATGTGTATTCTCTGACCAGTTGGTGAGTAGTTGCTGGCAGTTGCTGTGAAATCGATTGTTAGTCTCTCTCACGTAGGCCTAGAGACCTGTCGGTGATCCGCTGCCAGCCAGCAGCCACTAGGAAAAATGTGTATTGCTTGGCTGGTTTGCGATTGCTTTGTTTCTAGCGGACTGCCGCGATCACCTGTACTTTGCATGAGACCAACTTGCCACTTGGCAACTACTCTCTGAGCAGTCTGTGGTGAAACTGTCAATAGTGTGGCACAAACTGTAAACGGAGATCGCTTGCCTTTTGAAATGGGTGAAATTTTTACTTTGAATGTGAATGTTCTTGGTTTCCTGACGACTGCAGCAATTTTCAAGTGACCAAAGACATCACAAGAAGGATTTTGGTGCAGCACCCTCTTTGCGACTGATTTCACCGCAAGACTGCAGTAACCACCGGTCAGCCAGTCAGGCGATGCGCATTTTTCCGTCACCACCAGTGGTTGTATTACATTCAATATTGTGGACAACTCTCAAGCAGCGTGTCAATGACATCATACGAGAAACCTCTACAGGACTCCCTCCTGTGTCTTACTTATTTTTCCGAGTCTGCCTTTTGTGCCAGAGAGAAAAGGCCCTACAACATAATTTCCTTTAGCCTGATGACGTCTGTGGAAAAAAAAGAACAACAAAAGAAAGAAAGGTGCTGGTGTGATGGCAGCTGATGCCTTGTCAAGTTGGCACACTGTAAAAGTAAATAAACAGGACTGACTGGCATAACGATTACAATGTCTGTTAGCCAGAGTTTGTGTGAGGCCCTCCATTTCCATATTTTAGGTGCCACTTGTTTGAGTGAATAAAAATGCAGACATGTACAAGAAGCAGGCGTGAGGAGAAGTTTAAAAAAAAAAACAGATACAAGGCTGCCAATACTCACTGCCAGCAGTCCTAGAGCCACTAAAACAGCCAGCTTTGACCAGTTTCAGTGGCACCAGCGACAGATTGGGGGGGGGGGGGGGGGGGAGTGGGCTCGAAAAAGAAAGGGGGGGGGGCGG
>VUQK01027352.1:0-11155 GCA_015106715.1 Bujurquina vittata | reverse complement strand
TGTTGTTCAGACTGTCATGAAAAGATCGGATACAGGTCGCATGAGGGCAAAAAGAATCGGAATTGTGTCACTTCAGGCTGCAGTGTGAACGTAGCCTAAGTCGCAGTTTGAACTGTGTATACTGTATGGTGTTTCTTTAACAGAAAATAAAGAAGCCACATAAAGGACAGAGACAAAGAAACTACGGACCTCTATGAAGAAATGATTCACCAGAACAACTGATTCAAACCTCCAAACTGGCAAGAGAAGTTTACATTTCTGGTGACCAACTACTGAGCATCCTCCAATCCCAAACTTAGCTGAGCAGTGATGAAATTGACACAATTTGTTTTCACATTGCTCGAACGTTATCACATAACGCTTTTCAGTCATGCCTTTATTATCAGACTCTCCACCTGGGAGGTATGGTCGGGACACCCCAAGGACCATTTTTTCAGATAATCAATATTAATGACAATCACTGGATAACGACAAACAACAGAGGCCCCAGTAAAATATGTATCTATGACAGCCTCAGCACACATCAGCCACAATACAGAGCAAAAGTTATGGTTAATTCGTTCACAAGCACCCACAATTCTGATCAGACGACCCCATGTACAGATGCAAAAGTCTTCCAGCAATTGTGGACTTTTTGCACTGGCCTTTGCAACTGCTCTGTGTGAGGGATTCAGGCCAGAGGAGTGTGAATTTCAAGAAAAATCCCTGAGACAGGCAGTGTACCATGCATTGATTGAGAAACAGGCTCCAGTTTTCCATCATACACCTGTACCAACAAAGCCTTAAAGGGAAACTGTTAAAGTAGAAGTGCATTGTATCTGCAGGACCTCACATTATAATGGAGGTAATGGTCCAGCTTAATAATTGCACTACCTGGTATCACCGAAAATGTGTGTCAGTCCCACAGACAGCAATAGACAATATTGCTGAAGAATGGAACTGTAAACAATGTGCAAAATAGGGGCTGTTTAATGGGGATCTGAACATAATGTGAAACTGTTTTTAACCATGAATTGTTTCTGGGTTGCATTGTCTATCAATGTGCAAGAGCAAAAAATTGGAATCAGGGTCTCGCTTTAAAAAACAAAAAAACAAAACAAGTATTATCTTAACTTTATTTGAAATGAAATCCGTGTGCCTGTCCTTCTCACTCCTGGGACAGCACTGTTGCAGCACTGCTCAGCAGTGCTCAGGAGGTTGAGGAATTGCTCACATGCAGTTCAGTGCTCCACATGTGAAAAGCCATTGTGCTTTGTTATAAAGTTATATAGTGATTTTTTTCTGACTTTTTTTTCACAATAGTATAATTCATATTTTACTGTGTCTATATTTTTAATTAATTTGCACTATCAGTAAATTTGTGTATATAAGAGGTTTCCTCAGGGTAGTATCTGTCATCAGAGTCCTCATTGATGACTGTATGTTGAAGCATTGAGGAGTTACAGCCATTTGAAATTTGCATATCAAAGGCTGGTCACATGAGCCATTTGTAGTCTGCAAATTGATCATGTGAGGTCACGCCTGGACATCACACAAAAACCTTTACAAAACACTAGGTTTTTGAGCTATCTTGATAAAATTTGAATTACACATCCACAAGACTTCATTGTACAGCTTCATTATATTTTCCAGTGGATAGCTTCTACATTCAGTGTGTAGTTACATAAAAACAAAAATCTAGGTGAGGAAAAAAAAATAGTCTAATTTTATGTGTCCCAAACTTAATATCCACATACTCATTACACTTACAGCATTTTTGACTGCCAAAATGAAAAATATAGCTTGATATCTTCTAACTTTTGCATGTACACAAAACAGTTCAGGAACACCAGCTGATTTAATTTGGGTATTTGATTTGGGTGTCCTTTTTCAGGCATATTTCGGGATTTTGGAGAAGCCAGGTAATAGGATAGTAGTTAGAAATCAAGTGTCATTGTCCACATTTCATCCTGAGACCAAACTGCACACATAAAACTCCCTGCAGTGTCGTGGATCGCTGTGCTGTGGTTATGTTTTTCTATTCTCTGCTCCGTTTCAGGGAGCTGGCAGGCTGCTTTCTCCTCCTCTGTAGGGTGGAGCCGGAGGCCCTGCACACCTGCAGCAAGTTATCATTCATCATTGCAGCATTTAATGTTGTGCCCTAGCCTCCTGTCTTTGCCAGAGTTTATGAAATCCTAGGATAGAGTGTCTTTCATACCCATTTCATAGGGGGACCAACAGCTGATAGACTGTTTCAGAGAAGACAACAGCTAATGACAGCTTGTGTTCTGAGGCCACTGTGCTAACGAAGCATACAGCTGACGAACTGTTATGGAGGAAGATGAAGCAGACGTTCAGCGGTACATAAGTGATCCACCACTGGAAAGATCAGCTGACCCACTCACTTACTGGCGAAACCATCAACATGTGTACCCTAATCTTTTACACAGTTACATAAGCACATGCATTATATGCCATGTTTTTTTTTTATTATTTAGGACATTTAAAACATCTCTTTGCATACACTCGATAGCATATCCGTATTCACATTTACAGCTCCGTATGTATATACGTTTAGCATATACACCACAACTCTCTCCTTATTTACACCACACATTCATCAATCTTTATTTGTAAATAGAACAGATCATATTTGGCCATAATGTATGCACCTCAAAGAATGCAAAGATCCTTCTGAAGAAAGGGGTCTTTTCAACAAATGTAGCTCTTTGAGGTGCGTGTGCACATAATTGATCATTCTCCTGTGATCCAACTGCCTACTTTGACTACAGCCTTGCTTTTCTCCAGGGGAGGACGCTGTTACTGAATCTTCAAGTAATTAACCCATTTTCAACACAGCTGGGTCAAGGGTTCAGTGATTCACAAAAGCTTCATTTCACATCACTGGTGGAGGGTGTACGTGTGTAGAAATGTTTGTGTTGTGAATGCAGCAAATGGCAAAACCTAAAGGAAAATAAAACTAACAAAACATGCTGACGCACAGCACCCAGGAGAAGGTCCTGCCTCTGATTTATACCCTGGGAACACAGGGCCCAGGTGTTCCCAGCTGGCACTGACGATCCCAGCCCACGAAAGGCCTGAAGCACCTGGAGACTTGAAGCAGGCAGCGGTCGTCACACCTGTGAACAATAACGGTGGCAGTTAAAATGCTGATTTCTGATCTCTTTATTGTACCTTTAAAAACCCAGTAGTGTATAGTGACTGTAATACAAGTACACACTGAGTGAACTAAAGTGACTTTTTGCTCTATTTATAATTTTATTCAGAGTAAAAAACATTCAGAGTAAACTTTTATACTTTATGGCATAAAAATTTATTCTATTAAAAGTAAAAATCTGTTTTATTAAAAGCAAAATCCATCCCTATTTAGAATAAAATTAAGTTCCATCCCGAGTAAATTCTGTTCTACTTAGAGTTTCTCTGGTAGAGTAGATTTGTTTTTACACTGCGCTGAGTGGATTATCATCATGTGGATTTAAATATTTGCACTAATTAAGAGTAAATTTTATTTTGAGTTCCAACTCTGCAATGGGAGCAAACTTTACTCTATTAACCAAATGTCTTTATTAGAGTAGCATTTTCTTCAATTTAAATAAAATTTACTCTGCAGATTTTCCTGTCTGAGGCCTGCAAGCTCATATCGAGCTATTCAAACTATAAACTAACTGAACACCAGAGATAAAGTCCAGAATGAGTTATGTATACAATCAGCAGAGACTGTGTTCTCAAATATTCTACAAGAGGAAAAGCTCCATTTAGCACATTTAATTAAACAACTGTAAGGACAAAATGCACAACTTCAGATTGTATGAATGAGATACGATGGGCTGTGCATGCAAGTTGTCCTCAGGTAGATTGGGCATGAGGAGCCAGATCCACCCATTTTTGACCCCCATTAATGGTTCTGACAGCTCGAGAAAAATCTGCACACCTGCTACTCATTTATAAGATTTGAAGAAACTTGAACATGTGCTAAAAGCCTGAAACTCAAGATTTTTCAGCAAATGCTGAACTTGCACAAACAAGAGAAATAAAGGGAACTGGCCCTATAAGCCCCAACTGTGGGCCCCTTTTGCTCAAGTTGTTGGAGAAGACAACTACTTGGCATCTGTTTTATGCCAACCTCATGGGGGGAGCTTAGACTTGTCACTGGTTTCCACCACATGTAAGACCCAGTAGCCTCTGGTCTTCCCTGGCTATGACATAGTGGGTTATTCTGTTGTAGTTCTTTTGGTTCCACACGCTGGGTCACATACAGTATTGATTATATAATGTCATATTTTTTACCATCACTTAGATGACTGAAAATGTTCTAAAGAAGAAGCCACAAGGAGACAGCATCATAAATGAGTATGCTCAGACAAAAAGCCCAACACACAGCAGACGGCGTGACATGGTCAAGATATTGGTTGTGCATATGATAGTGAACATAAGTATGCGGAAAGTTTTTGATGCACCTCCCACATTTATTTTTCTATAGAGTCATTTACACCTTCAACAGTGCTCATAATTTGTGTGTCTGTATAGGACAAGTCCTTCAAGACATGTCAAAGAGGACTATGCAAAGGGTATCATCACCTTGTTTCCTTACCTGGCTGATCCTACGAGCAGGTTCGACTGTGTAAGTTAAAAAATGAAAAAGGTTCGACTGCTTGGTCATGGTTTGAGTTTTTCCTTTTCTTCATTTGTGCCACCATTTTATTAGCTTCCATGTTTAAAGACTCTGTAGAATTGAGCACTACAAGGCTGAGCAAGTAAGCTCAGATGCTGAAGCTGAGAATTTGTTCTCTTGAAGTCATTTGTTTTCTAGTAAATGATATGACAATATGAAAAACGACTTCCTCTTTTGATATGACAGATTTGTTTACTGCCAGCCAACCCTTGGCTTTTGCCATAAGCAAATGCATGAATTTGTTTAGGTTGTCCTCTTCCAATAACCTTGGTTCATCTGTCTGTGTATGCTTTGAAAGGTTTTATATTATTATTATAAATTATTATTACTTCTTAACTCTAAGATCCCTGAAAGAACACCACAAAAAGACCAATTTCTGATCCCCATGGGATATTTGTGTGGTTAAATATAATTATTATGTACAAAATTAAAATACTTGGCTTAAAGTATTTTTATATAGCCTCAGTTAAAATATTTAGCTACCTACCCCAAATTAACAGCCTAACAGTGCATTTACTTGCTCCATGGAAGCTGGGACAGGCTCCATGCCCTGCAAGTATCAGTTCAATATGCAGTTTAAAAAAATAGCAGTTGTGTTTTCTCACTTGGATTCTGATTGCTGTGTGGTTCAGATAGTTAAAGGGCTGGCCTATGCAAATGTATATCTGAAGGTCATAAAAGGTGACGGCTCCAGAATAGACTTTCCAAACTTGTTTAAATCCAAGACAACAATGGAACAAATCTTCACCTGCATCCTGCTCCTGCTGAGTTTGTCTGGAACTTTTAGCAAGTACGTTTACATTAAGGCGGAAAAGGACTGGCAAGATGCTCAGAATTTCTGTCGGCAGAACTACACAGACCTGGCCCCTGTCAGTAATAAACAAGATATGATTAAACTTCAGGAGTTCAAGAAAAGCCATGAACGTGTCTGGATAGGACTGGAACGGACTTCAGGCACAAACAATTGGAAGTGGTCAGGAGGTGGAGAGGTGTCTGAGGCTTTCTGGGAACCAAGTCAACCTGACAATGGTCCTAATGATGAGTCTGGCTTTATCTTTGAAAATTTTTGGCATGATGCATATGGAAAAACTCCAATAGCGTCCTTCTGCTACAGGGCAATAGTGGTGAGGAAGAGAAAGACTTGGGAAGAAGCATTGGAGTACTGCAGGAAGCACCACAATGACCTGGCCAGTGTGGCATCCAAGACTGAGATGCTGCTGATCCAGACAGAGCTGAACAAAAACGTCACCACAGGACTCGTCTGGATTGGTTTGCATTTCTTCTCTGGGCACTGGCTGTGGGTGGACAGGCAGGCACTGGGCTACGAGGCTTGGGGTCAAGGGGGAAAGCCATCATGTCCACAAGCCAGTATGGAGTGTGCAGCTTTACAGGACGCAAGATTGATTAACAATGGGACAAACCTTACTTATTCTGCCTCAGGAAGTCTTGGGAATTCTGTCTTGAGGAATTTGTTGAGTGATACTAAATCTGATTATGCTGCTACATATGAAAAAGGAGGTGTTTGGGGGGCTCATAACTGTGAGGAGAAACTTAATTTTGTTTGCTATTGAGCTAGTTTCCAAATTAATTTGAATCACCCTTTATGCATTGCAGTTACTGTACTTTGGTTGTTTAGCTCATTTGTTTATTTGTATTTTGCTTGTTGTGGTGCATTTGATTCTTCTCTCTTTGAAAGAGCTATTCATTTCATATAAAAAAATGTAAATAAATAAAATAAATGTGCAGCATATCTTAGTTGCAGCAACACGAAAGGATAAACCATCAAAATAAAAAGAAAAGAGAAGTAAAAGCTAAACTGAACTGCCTTGCTCTTTTTTTGGCAGGGATTTCAAAATAATACTTTTTAAAAAGATTGGTGTAAATGGTCCAATAAATTCTGTATAAATACAGGCTGCTCATTCCTACAGTCGAGGCACTAGTCTTTTTACAGCGGGCCATGTTAATGTAAATGGAGTCATGCCAGTAGGATGGCACAGGGACAATTATAACTGCTGCTTTGGAAAAAGCATTTGGAAGAATTTAGGAAATGTAAGTTTGTTACACGGCCATCAAACGCATTTTCAATACGAGACAGGAACAGGATATAAGTATTGACTTCACAAACGTAGGGACCCCTAGCAGTGGGAACTAATGGTCAGAGACTGTTGAGGCAACAGTAGTGAAGCAGAAACCAAATTTGTAGATACAAATCACTGTTAACTGAGAGGGATATCAACTCCTCTGAAACGTCTCTGCAGTAAGCTCCAGCCTGGCAGCTGCAGATGTACATAAGATGTGTTCAACGTGTGAATTTATGCCATGCTTCATTTAATATTGAAAAAAATCCTTTGAATTTAATTGATTTTATTGTGTACATTGGTCCCACAATGTCATTTGCTGTAGCACAGATCTATTGTCTAATGTTTAAGTAGTTGCATCATGTTCAGGATAATAGATTTTCACCTGTAACTGCTACTTCACTTCCTGATGTCTAAATTATTCAAAGCTATTGTTTACTGACTACACATGTGTACTGTAGTACTTTAAGTAAATTTTCACAATACTACTAGAATGCAATGATACTTCTGATTACACTTACAAATACTTGTACTATGTGCTGACGTCACTGATAAATATATTTGTACACTGTTCAACTTTACTTATGCCTATAATGTTTGTTCTTAACATTTTTAAAAGCAGTAAGACAATAAAGAAAATATACTCCATAAACCAAGCATTTGCATTGCAAAATTCAAACAACACAAACACATTACACACACAGAGCTCACTTGTTTGAACTGTAATATAACAGAACTGAAAAACACACTGCTGGCGCGTTCCTCTAAGGTTATACCTTCATCGTCTTTGTCATCATATGTGACTGTGGGAATTTTTTTAAAAGTAAAAATGTAGTAGGCAGAAGGTCTTCAAGTTTGAAGCAATCACTGGGAAGAGAATAAATGAGGTCACACGTAGACCTGCTTTAATTTAGTTTTCCAATCAGCTGTTTAAAGTAAACTTGTCTCAAGTCATTTAACACATGCACTCCAGCCATCAAATTAGCTAGCCATTACCTGGTGGGTCTGTATGTTACAATGCAAATGAGATTAATGTAGGGAAATATCCCCTGCATTTGCATTAGGAGTGTATTTTATGTGTATGTTGTGAAACAATTCAGCCAAATTAGGCGCAGTCATTGCATACCTACTGCAGGCTAAATGGCCTTTGTTGCTCTACAGTAGAATCTACATAGCTAACGTAGATATTATTGTATATCAACGCTCAGTCTTTACTGTGTATTTTGGTGTTCAGTTTATTCCCAGTGTTGTGTCATGTCTGTGTTGTGTTGTTTGTTCACTTCCTTTTATATTGACGTTCCCTCATCCCATGTACTTTGTGTTTAGTTTTGCTTCCCCTTGTCTCGTCTTGGTAATTACGTTCAGCGGTGCCCCTCACCTGTTTCCCTCATCATCCCTTTGTGTATATATTGTCTGTGTCTAGTTGTGTTCCTTGTCATGTCACCCTGTCTGCTATAGTTTTTGTATTGTGTTTTGCCACCCATCCAGCCCAGTATAGCTGTGTTTACTGTTTCACATTAATAAATCACCTTCTAAGTCCCGTCCTGTCTAAAACTGCAATGTTAATAAACCAAGGCTAGATAAACAATATTTAATTTGTATGAAACTAGAAAATTTGTTTGAAATGAGATTCAGAAACGAACGCCAATTTTGAAGTGCTCTGAGCCCCCCACTGCAAAAACCTGGAGCTTAAAATTACACCAGACTAAAGAAAATTCTGTGTCAATGTAGGATGCTCACAATTTCCAGTTGCTGTTACACAAACAATATGCATAGTTTTACATATTATGCATATGACAGACATACACACCCACCCACCTATATTTCTCTTTCAGGAGCAGAAATTTTCCTTTCAGCCCTGTATTTGCATGCTCCTCTTTGTTTGTTTAATATATACAACACTTTGCACGTCACTATGCTCACATGGCTACATTTATACCACTCGTACATTTAATAACTTTGCTTGCTTTTCTGTATCATAGTAAATGGTCTACAGCTGTATCTTTTTCGTGGTACAGTTTCATGAAATATACCTCTTGGGATCTCTGTAAAAAGAAAACACAGGAGTCATTGGAGTTCCTTGTTCAAGAAAACATTGCAAAACAAATTACACTGACTGCAAACACGATGAACACCACCACTACTACACACAGACCGTGAAACTCTAGGTGTGAATGTGTGCCTGTTGTCAATGTGATGTGGTGACAGAAATGGGAAATGCATATTTGTCAGTTTGAACACCCTCTGCAGCCATGAGAACCTCAGACTTTCAACATCATGTTTGGTAACTGACTGTCTCCATTTCTCATGCCTCTAGCTTTTCTTATCTGAGGCTGGATCTCAAACTCATGCAAACAAAATCACTGAGCTACTGCTGCCTTGTTCACTCTGTAGCACTCTAATCTTTAGGTGCTAAAGATTAGCCACCCCTAGCATTTTAAAGCTAGGGGTGGCTGTAGCTCAGGAGGTAGAGCAGGTCACCTAGTGATCGGAAGGTCAGCCGTTCGATTCATGCCAAAGTATCCTTGGGCGAGATACTGAACCCCAAGTTGCTCTCTGACAAGTGTTGGAAGCATGAATGTTAGATAATAAAAGCACTTAGCTTAGTTAAACGTGGAAGTGCTTGTATGAATGGGTGTGAATGGGTGAATGCAGACGTGTTGTACAAGCGCTTTGAGCGCTCAGAGTAGAAAAGTGCTGTATAAGAGCTAGTCCATTTACCATTTACCATCAGTCAAACAGCTAACTGATCATTTGCAGAGGAATTTGCAAACTTCCCCGAACTGGAAATTTACTATGGGATCGGTCAGCTGGTCTCTCAAATGCTATCGACCAAATACTTGACGAGACAGGAAAAGGGGAATGGGCTTGTCCATCCGGGACTTATCCAGCTATGTGACTGACTGGTTGACTGATTGAATGGAAAGCTTCAATGCTTCAGCTCACCATCACTAGATTCACCCCGCATCTTTTGCACCAGAGTGCTGGGATTTTCTAGACAGTAACAGATCTGACAGCAACAGTATACAGGCTAATTAGGGAAGTGGAGGCAGCTGGGGAGGACAAGACACAGGTGAATAGAATCACTGGAAATGAGAGACAGAAATCAAAACTACAAGCAAAGTTCCTGGAACACAGACCCTCGAAGCAAAACAGGAAGTGAGATAACTAAATAGACACAAAAGGACTAAAAACAAGCAAGGGTGAGTAGTTTAAAATTTTTGCCGATACTATGACATAAACCGTGTGTGTATACATATCAATATTTTACTTTACTGTTGCCTACCTGTATTAGGCAGAAATTAGAACCACTTGACAAAGTAGAATACATTTTTTCAGTTGTTAAGGAACTGAGATGTTTACACACACTGTACACTTAATACAACTGATGACCACCTCCATGCATTCTGGCTCTGCCCACCAATAAAAAAACAAATTGGAAAAAAATAATCATCAAATTTTCTCAAAGCTTTGGCCACAACATCCTGTTATCCCCTTTCATCTGCTCACTCGGCAGTCTAGAGGAATTGAACAAAAGCTCCAAACAGATCCAAACAGATCCAAACACCACTGCTTGACTATCACCAAGAAAACTATACTGCTCAACTGGAAAAACAGGAAAAAGATCAGAATATCACAATGACTAGATGTCCTCCCACAAAACGGATATCAATGGAACAACAATCAGCAATAGATAAAAATTAATTTGAATATTTCAACAAAATCTATTCCATAATTCTAAACAAGATTTCAATGTTGGTGAGTTAATGCCACTGCGGAAACAAAGACCAGGGAGGAGAGTGGAAATTGGAGAACCTACTAATTAAGAGTTCTTTAGTTATCCTTAATTTATTTACTTATTTGTTCTTTATTCTGGTATGTTTTGTTTTTCTCCCTCTCTTTCCCACTTCTACACAAAATATCTGTGTGACCCTAGATGAGTGATTCTCAAATCCAGGCCTCTTGGCCCGGTGTCCTCCAGGCTTTAGATGTGTCCCTGATCCAACACACCTGCATCACATATAGAAGTTGTAGCGGCAGGTTTCACCTCCGCTTCTGGGCACGCAGGATTATCTACTAGATCCACTGTATTCCAACACGCATGACAGTAGAAGCCTCTTGGATTTTTACACTTTATCCGTTATTCTTCATACAGTCACACGGTAGAAAAACTGTATGCTCCTTTGCCTAGTGCTGCCCTCTAAACTGCTATATTCCCCTTCACATCAAAGCGAGCAGCACCACAGCATCTAACTGAAACTGTTACTATGGCAGCAAAACATGCATCGTGTTGTGACAAGAAACGATGAACTGATAAAGATCAAAGAACAGATTACAGAACGGCTTATTAGACGGCTCTTACAGAAGTCATTAGCAGGACTCTGGAGAATTTGACTGCATACTG
>VUQK01027351.1:19591-40777 GCA_015106715.1 Bujurquina vittata | reverse complement strand
CTGACATTTTCAGCTCGAGTCCATTCTTAGCAATTTAATAACACTGATTATGACCATTCAAGAAAAGGTAATCATCTCGTTATCACGAGAAAACAAAGTTCGTTTTCCCGTGATAACGCGTTATTTATCTCGTTATCTCGGGAAAACGGTGTTCGTTATCCCGTGATAACGAGATAAATAACGCGTTATCACGAGAAAACCATTGGAAAAAAGTTTATAGGGACCATGGCCGTTCTCGGCTTCCGTAGGAAACAGCTTGTATCCGGAATTTAAACTTTCATTCATTTTCCAGCTGAGGCAGAAAGAGATGATGTAATCTCAGGATTGCTTAACTGTGCAATTATCACATTAGCTGCAAATTATTATTCCACAAATTGGTGTTTCCAGTTCTTAAAACGTGTCTGTGAGGGATGTTTAAAGGAGCAGTGAGCCCGAGAACAGAATCCTGGTGGCGGCTTTTATCGCCTCACTCTTTCCGTTTCGGATGCAGGTGCAATAACCGGCGTTTCTCATTTATGATATGTGATTTTGTTTTTAAGAGTGGCACTTTTATTTACCATCATGTGTCAAATGTTCAAGGTCGGCGCAGGAACGGGTGGAGAACCACCATTTGACAGCGCGTGATGAGGTGTGCTCCCTTACCGTGGCGACATTTAAGACAATTTATGAGGGGTTCTTTAAGAGGCGGAGCGTCACAAATACAGCAAACTTCTTCCACTCCAGCAGCAACTGAGGCAAACAGAAAAAAAGACAGAGAGGAGCAGGGGAGGGGAAGTAAATGTGAGAGAGGGAGCAGTCAACGGCATTAATTTATGTATATTGATTCACATCCTTGCCACCTCATTGATTTCAGTGTCTCCTGCACCCTTTCAGATTTCACTTCATCTGACGAGCGGATATCCAGCCCGGTCCTAACAAGCGTCCAACTTCCCCTTTCTCTTGATGTTGCGTGGAGCGGGGGTGCTACCTCCCCGAGGAGTCGTTAGTCTAATAAATTCATAAATAGACTCTAATATACCAATTACGTCTCAACGTGGCCCCATCAGAATACTCGGTGCACTCGGTATCACAACCTTGGACGTGACTGAAATTTGTTTTCTGCATTTTTCCTTTGACAGCAGAGAGAGAAAAGGCACAAAATCTGAACTTTTAAGCTCACAAGAGGAACAAATCAGACGAGCATTCTCCGGCAAAATGTGAGCGTGGAAGCAGACACCTTTTCTGAGTTCATCCGAGCGGCTCTGTGTTCAAAAGCTCCAACTAGATGCATTTTTAACCCAAGAAATACAAAGTTCTCTCAACGGGAAGCTATTTACTCTTCTTGCAGAGGGGGGGGGGGGTGTTCTTACACGAGTGAATGTCCTTTCTCAGTACCCAGAACTCGGAGTTGTCCTCAAATCTCACCAGACAACATTGCTTGACTCCATCTACCTGAGGAGGAGATAGCAGGTGAGCGCAATGATTGACAAAACTAAATGGAAGTCTTTTCAAATCCAGCCAGACACACTCGCACACATGCTGCATACACACACTCAAAAGTCTCTCTGTCACACACACACACACACACACACACACTCTCCTACATGCACTTACTCTTTTCACATTGCCGAGGTACAGTAGCCCATCACTCCATCGAGCCAACACATCATCTCCTTCACTTACTCCCCCCATCCTGAGGAAAGGGAGAGAGAGAGCAGGGCTCATGTGAAATGGAAATCCGATTTATCCGCTGAATACTTTTGCTGCCATTGCTGACAGAGGGGTTTATGGCCCCGGCATTTCGGCTTGCCTCTGAGACAGGCAAAGGGGTTAAAATCCCCCCACCATCCTCCTCCTTTTAGACTAGAGCATAGCGACAGCCTGTATCCACCACAGTGAAAGATGAGAGTGAGTACACAACCAGAGAGCAAGACAAATGATTACTGCACACATCAAACACACACACACACACACACACACACACAGAGAGGGGGGGAAAAAAAAACACTGCATGATGACTACTGCAATACAGTTTGACTGAATGAGCAAAGATCACAGCGCAGCTACTTGAAGCGTCTGCCCTGCACTTTGCTGCTGTCTTCCCCTCTTCCAACAGCTCAGAAACTTGAATAGATGCATGAAACGACTCTGCAGGCATTATCTCTGCACATTGAGCATTTGTTCCAGTGCATGCACTCAAGTCAAGACAGACGCAGGATGCATTACAGTGTGTGTAGCCTTTTGTGAATCATCGGGCACATTTCACTGAAAGCTGGCCGGTGAAGGGTACCTGTCAAGTCGAACTCCTTTCCGTCGGGGTCACAGTGATTCCTGGACAGGCTGGACCTGAAATGCCCTCATCTGCTGTGGGTCTCCGCTGCCCAATTACTGCCAGCTCGGATGCGCAGCCTGCGTGCTTGCAAAAAGTGGATGATGTGCATGCATGTCCCTGTCTGTGCCAAGCGCCTGTGTGTGTCAGTCAAGCCGTCAGCGAGGAGGAGGGGGGGGGGAGCGACTGTCCGTCCGTCTCTCAGTCTAGTTTGTCCGTCCTCCGCGGTGCCGTTTCGTCATGTTCCCGTCGCTTTTGCTCTCTTCCCCCCCTCTCCGTCACCACCTACTGATGCTATTAAGGCGGGTTTGTCGGAGCAGCACCGGAATCAAGCCGCCAGAGACGCCATCATCCCTGCCTCTCGCTCTCGACCGACTTGTTGTGACGCAGACATAAAACACCGAGATAGAGTGGGAGGGAGATACTGATAGAGGGGGATCCAGAGGTGGCGGGGGGGGCGGGGGACGGGTCCTCCGCGAAAGCAACCTTCCTGTGTGAGAGACTGACCCTAAATCGTTGTGACAAGGTGGGATTGTGATGTCTGGGAGGAGGAGAAGAAGAAGAGGAAGAAGAGGGGGGTGGCGGTGCGCTGAAAGCCAGCGGAAGCAGCGCGCGCTGTGACAGGGGCCAATTAAGTAGCCAATTAGTGAGTTTAGCCGCCTCATTAATTGCTTTGAAACAAGAGGGACCGGACAAGTTTAGGAAAGCAACGGGGAAAAGTTTGGAAGAGCAGAAGCAGAGCGGGAAGCTTAAACTGTTGCTCATCAGTGCTGATTTTTATTGTTTTAGCCTGATCTGAATTTGGGGTGTGCTTCGGTCTGATTTTTTTTAGACGCCGCTTATTCAGACACACGATCGTGGATCCCAGCAGATTTAAAGCGTTTATAAGGTTATTAATGTGCAGCAGAACATCACAGAGAATAATTAATAGTTTCCATAAAAACCCCAGCTTATCATTTTTAAGCACTTTCTCCAGGTAGAGTGGACACACGCCACATCTGTAGGGCGGATGTGAGTCGTCTCCTCCTGGGCTGTAATGTGTGACAGTGTGTCTAATTGCAGCTGCAGCCACACACACTGTTAGTCCAGGGCTGACTGAAGCGTGCCCACCGCTGAGTGTACATGGTTACACAAACTAAGTGCTCGAGCAAAGACCAACATTAGCTCGGAGAGAGTCACGCACACCTTATTAAATTTGCAAATAATGCTGAATCTCAGCGGGACTCAGATTCTTCTCACTGTTAAATCGCCTTGTGCTGTTTTTGGCTGCAGGCTCATCCATCAAATCCGAGCTTCTCTTTCTTTGCTTTCTGCTTTGCTTTTCTTGTTTATGTCTCGCACATTACTCACGCCAGTCAAGCGTGCGTCAACGCCGCCGTGCGGCTCAAAATGGCCCCTGGCACGTTCAAAAACACGGGAAAGGGCTGTTTTCCGAATGTCACCACTGGGGGGCGAACAAATACCAGAACAGGAACCGCGCCTGCAGTCGCTGCTGGACTCTCGGCACCGGAGCGAAGTTGGAGGAAAGCGTCAGGAGTGCGTGATGGTGGAATCAGTAGGAGAATAAGATCCCTCACAGCTGGTGGAGTCTGTAATGGCTGCAAGAGAAGCTGGAAACGTGACTTGGACATCGTGGGTTTTTTTTTTCTTTTTTACATACAATGGTTGCATGTTTCTCAAGTTCCTCCAAGTGTCACAATTTCAGACGCATTCGTCATTACAGTCACATTGTTGCTTTTGTAACACGGTAACACGCCCTCTCTTTATTGCAACAGCAGAGGGAGGAAACACCAGCAGCAGTGCTTTCACGCTGCAGCATTACACAGCTGAAAGGTGAAGCTAAACCTGGCTCTGTCCTAATCACTGTCATGACACTCTGGGCACTTTGTGAGGTCTGCATGAACATCCGACCACAGGTGAGTTCACCAATAACCACTTGAAAGATTTGAATTCTTTTCATTTAGGTGCTCTGGGAGGCCTGGCTGCCCCGCAGCGACGTGACACCCATCAGCACATGAAGCATTCAGCCAGCAGCTGGGAACATGATTTAGTCTGCTTGGCAGGAGCATAAATGAAGAGCAGTGTCTCAGGTTTGCCAGGTGAAAGAGTTGCACATGCATGTGTGAGTTTTTCAAAAACCTAAAATCTATCATTTACATCTATAGTTAAAATAAAAGCGTATGATTTAGCATACCACGGTTATCCTCACAGTGACGCGTCAGGCTGAGCGGAGAGAGGAAATGTCAGGTGTGTTGTGACATTTAGGCCACGTCTGACTGACAATAAAAACGTGCCACATGTCCAGTGAAGCACAGCTCATTGCCTCTAAGCCGCACTGTACCTGCTCCAAAGGACCCCAAGCTGCCCAGATCGTGCCCAAAGGTGTCTGCTGCCTGGGTTTGCAGTGTGGGCATTGGAAGCAACCAGCTATAGTTTTAGAGTAACCCTTAGAAATTATTAAGGGGTATTTCAGGGTTAAAGGGGCAATCTGCACATTTTCTGCATTAACTTCCACTGACTTATGATGAGGGCCAGCCTGTGAACATCGGTGTGTAGTGTGACTCTAGAGAGAGCCTGTGTCTGCGTTTGAGAGGGGAAAGCAGTGACAGACGCCCTAAAGTTAAAGTAGAGGGACGAGTTTGATCCCGAGCCAAACTTAAAGGGGCTTGGAGTTCAGCTGTCCTGGCCGCTTCAGTGTTTTCCATTTCTGCAGTGTGAAGGCGCAGAGGACAGGTCAGAGGTCAGTCATGCTCAGTTCTTTTCAGTTGTGTGAGTTTAATAGCTGCTGCTTTCAAGAGCAGCTAATAACTTATTAAACGATCACAGCAAAGCTGTTTCTGTTACAGTCAGCTCTGGATCAGATGAGGGTGAAGGTGTTGCTGAAGACTTTCACAGAAAAAGCGCGTGTGTTTGCGCGTACACGCGCTCGTGCGCGGTCACGCTGTCTTCCTGTTGGTCCCTGAAGTGACATTTCCCCGGAGGCGCGGTACGTTGTTGACGGCGCGGTCCGCGCGTAGCCATCCGCGCACGGTGAAGTGCCCGGAGAGACGGATCTGCTGCGAACGCGCAGCGTACAGGAACTGCGACGTTACCGGGAGGGAGGGAGGGAGGGAGGGGGAGCGGCGGGGGAGGGAGTTTGCAGCCAAAGTGCGCTATCAGCTGCTGAAAGCTGGACGGGCGAACAGTGTGGGGAGACTGATAGAGGGGGACAGAGAGGGTGGGGGGCGAGGCGGAGGATGGAGACTCCCTCGTCGTTGTCGGCGGTGACGGTGGTACAGATGGGTGCGACTCTCCTCAGCTAAGCCGGCCACCGATCCAGCAGCCCCGGCGGTCATCCGATGCAGTGTGGATCGAGCTGAGCGCGGTTGGATAGCGCACAATCCCGCGGATGACACTCGGCTGTTCAGTAAGTTGAATGGCAGCTTCCTTCATTTATCTTCCGCTCTTTGCTTAATTCGATCAGCCAGCTCGTAGTTTTCACGGCCTTCGTGTCACTGAGGGGTTCACAGCAGGAAGCAGATGTCATCATCGGTCCTTCTGCGCGTCAAACTTTTGCAGGCGTCGCAGTCTCGTCTTCTTTAGTGTAGCACCACCGCAACACATTTGTTGAGCAGAAAATGAGCATTATGGGGTGTGACTTACTGTAGCCTAGTTGCAGCTTTGTAAGGGTGTTTGCGCCTCAGTCTTGTGTGGGCTGCTGCCTTTGCTCAGGCCACTGAATAGCAGCCTTTCAGACCTGTGCGCAGCCGTTGGTCAGCTGGATCATTCGCTGCTCTGTTAATGCTTTGTTTCCCCTCCAGGCCTGCTCTCTTTCCCTCTCTCACTCAGGCTGCAAACCTGTTTCTCTGAGCATGAATATAATGAGCCAAATCATAAACGTACAGCAAAGACAGAACTAATGCAAAAAAAATGAGTGGAAAGTAGGGAGGGAGTGGCATTAATGCACTTTTGAACTCCTAATCAGCGATTGCTTCTGCACTCTGTTGTTCTGCTGCTTCACAGCCATTCAAGAGCGTTGGCTCACAGTAAAAGTCATTAGAAACTGCAGCACACATGACATTTATCAGACACAAAACTGGGCAATTAAGAGCTGTCATAGGGCTTTCATGACATCAGCCCCTCCACCCGTCATCTCTCCCCCGCAACACCTCTTTTCCTGTAACAGTGTTTACATGCTGTTTATCTTCATGGCGATCTAAATACCAAAGAGGGGAAGGGGAAATGGAAGGACGGGTTGCTATGCAAATCCAGGCCTGCTGCAGGGCACAGTCCGAGTGTTAGGCAAATCATCTCCAGGAGACCATTAACTGTAAAGTATTCCTGTAGTTTAAAATGCCTCTAAAGAGCTTTTTTTTAAAAGCTTTTAAAGCTGCAACTGGTACTTTGTTCAGTGTGTGTGTGTGTGTGTGTGTGTGTGTGTGTGAATGCATCATAGAGTCACAGTTACCCAAAATGAATCCACAACATTTATAATGACTCGTCCTTTCAGCTGCCCGGGGGGGTCTCACATTTAAGGAATCACTTTGGACGTGTTTCCTCATTTTATAAACCAAACAAATGATTAAGAACAACTGCAGACTGGAAACTTTTGGTAAAATTGAGACTTCTCACCGTTAAGTCATCTTTTGTCTAACTATACGTCAAAGTTCAGGACATATACATATGAATGTGTCAGGAAAAGTGAAATGCTGTGAGGTGCACGGCGCAAATAAACAGTCAGGTTTGAAGCTTTGATCTAAAAGACTGGAAAGCCGGAGCGGAGCTTTTGTGTTTCTGACAGTTTGGTTCAGATTTGTGGCGCTTACCAGGAAAACGTTAGTTTCTGATGGGATGCACTCTCATTGCCGGAGCGAAGGCGTCAGCAGCACTGTCTTCTTAGATTGCTTATAAAGTAGCTCCAATTAGCTTTTGTGTATTCAGGAGCACAAATTAACATGTGAGCACTTGATTCTTACCAGCAGCCGTGATCATGATCTCAACAGCTGCCTGATAGATATCTGAACCCTTTCTTATGTGTCTGCAGCAGCTGGTACCATGCTCCCACGTAACATACGCACAGGTGGTCACAACCTGCCGGGGGTGGAATCCAACGATGTGCCTCTCATTGGCTACCGACCCTTATCACCTGACAGAGAAACCCTGAGTGACCAATCAGGGAGTTTGCAGGTGAGTGTGTTTTCCTTTGCCTCAGAATGGTCGAATAGATGTTTTATGTTTGTGAACTCATGTTTCCAAAAATGTTCAATCGCAGGAAACAATGTAAGTTTTTTTGAATGTAATATTACATTTACTAACCACCGCTGGCACCTTTGACCGCCACAGGCAGCTCCTTCTTTTATACACATCAAGTTTCTTTTTGATTTCATTATGATGTAACATCTGTAATATTAATTATCTGGAAAGGGCGCCATAACGGGGAGCATCCTCTTATAAATCCAACCATTTTCTTAAGCGCTTTTCGAGGTCAGAGTCGAGGGGGGTGAAGGGCTGTGGAGCTTATCCCAGCTGGCATGGGGTGAGAGGTACATCCTGAACAGGACAGCAGCCTATCACAGGGTCATGGAGACAGACGACCACTTACACTCACGGTCAATGTAGAATCATCGACTGGACTGAGGCAGAACGGACTGGGCGAGAACCCACTCAGAGAACGTGCAGACCTCACACAGAAAGGCTTCAGGTGGATTCTAACCCAGGACCTGCTTGCTGTGAGGTGACAGTGTTTCCATCAATCCTTTATGGAGGACTCAGCATATATTAGCAGGATGCTAATATTTTGTTGGCAAACTTTGTGTGTTTTTGCCCTCCAGGTGAACGGCAGACAGTTTTGGTACCTCGGAGCAAAGTTCTCAGTAGATCGGTTCTGCTGAAACTCCGAGTAAGACGAAGCAGAGACAGATCTCAGAGCTTTGTTCTTTGTGACTGCGCTGATGCTATTTGAATACTGACGGGCGTCCGCTTTAGTGTGTTTCCTGATGTTGACACAATAAATAGATGTGGCCGAGCTGAGAGGGGATTAGAAGAGCGCGGCATTTGCCGAGGCTTCAGTGGCCTTCGAGTCCATGAGGGCCACGCTGGACTGTGTAAACAGCAGATGCGGTAGGCTGCTTTTCAGCCCGAGGGAATAAAGTCGGCGTGACTCAGACAGAAAAGCCGCGATAAAGACGTGTGTGTGTGTGTGTGTGTGTGTGTGTTTGCTTCATTTCACCATGGCGACACAAACACTGCTATTTACAATAAAGTGAATAAATCCAAATTAGTTACATACATGAAAACTGAGCAATTTTTTTCAAAGCAATATGAGTTCATTTACGTGGCAAACGGCTAATCAGGATAATAGCTGGGAGATGTGTTGATTAGGAAAACATTGTATTTGTATTGGCAGCTCATATACAATTAATTTCATCCATTAAGGACTGAAATTTGATCCTGAACCATTCAGTCTAAGTTTTAGAGACAAAAACAGCTTAAAAAAAAAGCGAGTTATAACAGACACATGTAAGATATTTACAACAGGTAAAACAGAGCAAAGTAGGCAATAACGATGCATCATCACAGCAAATGGCTTTATCTAGTTACATTTTACAACAGCTTAATGGCATTAGTTGAATTGCTAGCAGTGTAACAAGTAGCTCAGAACCGCATCACGGAAATCACAGTCCTGTTTAAAGGTTTTTTTGTGTGGCTGAATGAACGTCTCAGTTTGAATACAGTTTGTCAGTGATGGGCCTCTGCAGGGCAATAAAGCTGAGCTGCAATTTAAATGTTCAAGGCACAGGTGCACTTCCCACGATCTTTCACCCCTGTTAATGTTTGCTCAGCTGATAATGAGGTTTTCTGGCCCTTCACAGACTTACAGACTCACGGTCAGATGCTATTTTAAGGCTTGTTAGGTTTATATTTTGTAAGCCGAAGATCTTCAGCCTTCATTAGGAGCCACATTGGTGACAGAATGTTTGTACTGAGTCGTTAGTGTGTACTGACCAAGCTTCCTGCACCAGCTTCACCGGGGTTTTTGGTTTACTTCACACCAAGCCTCAAGAAACGCTGCAGCTATAAAAAGAAGTTACACTGACTCGCTTCCCAGATGACCAGACTTCCTCTCTGGTCATGTCACATGTCGACTTCTGGACCTTGCAGTAAATAATGCATGCTGTGGCTTGACCGGTGGATGCAGTGTACACCTGCTCCCCCAGTAAACAGTATCTAGTATCACAGGCCGTCTCCAAGGACAGGCTGTCAAGTGCAATCCAATACGACCACCTGCTCATTCTTTAATGAGGGAAACTTGGATGTGTGATTCGAGATACATGAAGTAGCCTCGAGCGAACAGTGAGGCTCTAAAGCTTCCCGATGCGATTTTGAGCAGTAATATAGCAGCAAACTATCTGCTATGCAAAAATACAGAGGAGTGATGCTGTGCTCTGTTTTATCTTTTGGGAGCTTTTCCAGCACAGCTGAATGTGAGTCGCTACCTTTGATACTGTTGGCCTACCTTCATTTTCAGACAGAGCATTTGGTCTATACCTCTAAGAAGCAAACATTATGTGTTTTTAGATTTATATTAGTCATCTGAAGTCAAAGAAACAAACACACATATTATTATACACTCACAGGGAGGTTAAGGCTGTGTTGCTGCTCCTCTGCAGCGTAGTTGTAACATTCTCTACTGGACTGTTTTACACCTGCTTAAAGGTTCATATTTCATGCAGCAGTGTTAAAAATAAGCAAATCTGTGGATATGTAAAATTATTGTTATTATTTATCTTTTATTAAACCAGGTATAAACTCACATTCAGATTAAAATCTCTTTTCCAAGAGAGAGCCAGCCAAGAGGGCAGCAACAGTTACAACAAACACAGCACAACAATCTGACATGTGACTATAATCAACAATCTAACACCTACATGCAAATCAAACAGATCGTTTCAAGAGCGACGCTAAAAGCAGTCACAATTTAAATGTTTCATGGATTGATGATGTTGTAATGAAATGCATTACTCTGACTTGATACAGCGTCATCAATTTCCTTTTAATTTCCCTGACGGAACCCTCCCAAAGGGATTAATAAAGTTAATCTAATCTAATCTAATCTAATCTAATCATTATGTTATCACAATGCAACATTGTAGAAAATAATTTGGGTAGTTTCCAACTTGGTAATAATGTGGTAATAGCAGGGTAACGAGGCAGAAACAAGCAGCTTATAATATGGAATGTTTCCCTATGAGACAAAACCAATTAGTAATCTTATAGTAATATACTGGTAACAATATGATAACCCTGATAATAATAAATAAGTTAACATAGAAATATTTGTGCATTTGTACTGTTGCAAGAGGCACAAACTTATTTACTACTTCAAGAAGGGGAACGAGGCCACGTCGCCGTGTTTTTGTTTTTGTGTGAATGACTCATGTATGCATTTTGAAGACTAAAGATACCCTGCCAGCAGAAAAATGTGTGTTTGTCTGGTCTGGACTTTAATACAAGATTTTGGTGAACGGCACTTTCCTATTTTAATAAAATTTCATGCTCGTGCACAAATGAGTCAGCACAAGCCCTGACCTTACCCCATCCAAGACATTTAGGATGAACTCGAATGCTGATGAACACGAGCGCCGTGTTATCAACCCACATCAGCGGCCAACATCTCTCATTGTGCATAAACATCTAGTTTCCAAAATGTGAGGGAAACCTTCCCAGAAGAATGGAGGCAGTTATGGCAGCACTTTAATGCAAATTATTTTAGGATGAGATGCTCCCCGAGCACATATGGATGTCTGCATATTTTAATCACAAGCATGAACATAAGCATAGACTAATCAGAAGCGTGTGATGATTTCTTCCCCTTTAAGATAAATAGAGCTTTGGCTGCAGAGTTTCAGTTGAAAGACAGCCGATAACAGGCACCGGGGGGTAGCCAGATGAAAGCGTGAGAAGAGGAGCAAAGAGAAAGATAGGAAGGAAGGGGTAGGGGTTGTGAGCCACTCAGAAAAAAACAATGGTTATCTTTAAATAAAGCTTCAGAAGACATACTTACCGCCCCCCCCCCCTCGTTTGTGGGAGCGACTTGTGCAGGATTGAAAATAGGGGCGTCAACAGTGTGTTTGTTCAAAGTCGAAGCGATTCGGCACAACCGCTTGGATATATTTAAGGAAACCAGTTGAAACTGGGTGTTTTTAGAGGAAGGAGGTGGGTTCGAATGAGACACGGCTTCCTGCCCGTTGCTTTTCTGGTTCTGGCCAAGAGCTGACACAGTTGTTGAGGCAGAGGGGTCGACACAGCCTCGACTTTTTGATGGAAGGAGAAGGCAGCGCGTCCTGCTTCCTGTGTTTGTCTCCACTTATGTGCTTCCTGCAAGCGAGGACGTGGGGGAACTTTAAGAAAGAGCCGAGCTCGGTGCCCGCAGAGGAGATCCCATCTCACAAAGAACATAAACAAAGTGTGGCATTTGGTAGCAACAATGGATCGCATGGGAAAAATCAACACTGGGTGTTGCTAAAGCTTAAGAAAAGACCACAGATCCATGGAAAACAGCTGCTTAGAGCTTCTTTTTTTAAAATTAGGAGTCAACACAGGCCACCGACCAGTGGCCTATAATTATGATGCTTATCCTCCAGCCTTTGAGGCAGCTGAACACACAATTACACACATGTACTGAAAAGTTTCTCCACAGAAAAAGCTATTTTCTCTGACCCAGATTCAGAGTGGTTTCAGAAGACTGGAATATACTTTTACCTCTCGGCAGCATCTCAACGTACCAGCTATATCTGGAACAAAGCAACACAGCGAAGGCCAGTTTCCTTTGCGTCAGAAAGGCCCGCGAGATCACCGTACTGATCACAAAGGATCAGGGACAATTTTAATGCACATTCCCTCTTTTATAAGTCAGCATTAACGCTGCGCCTCTGGGGGGGAAATTAGACTATCTTTGTATGTGAACAAGCCGGACTTTCAATTGCTTTTCTTCTCAAAGAGGCTTCTTATCACTGAGCTGCTGTTTGTTATGCCACTGACTGCCTGCACACGCATATACAGTAACACATATCTAATGTTCATATTATCACACTTTCTGTCTCATTATCAGTGCTAGCTGGCTTTAGCACAATTAAACACAGAGAAAAATATTTCTATGTAGCATTTTGGCAGTAGATGAAAAGAAAGTAGTTGGCTGTTAAGTTATCGTGGGGCGAGAGGCGGGGTACGCCCTGGGCAGGTCAACAGCCTGAGACTGGGTGAACCCAGAGAGACCGGTAACCATTCAGGCTCACATTGACACCTACAGCTAACTTAGAGTCACTGACGAAGCTGTCGTGCAGTGTAGTGGTTTACACCTTCGCCTGACAAGGGAAAGGTCCTCGGTTTGTTTGCAGGAGGAGACACTGTGGGAGGAAGGCAGAGCGCCTGGAGAAAACCCACACAGGTGCAGGGAAAACACGCAAACTCCACACAGAACAGCCCTAGCCAGCCTGTGGACTCAAACTCAGGACTTTCATGGCGTCAGGTGACAGTGTTAACCACCGCACCGGCGCGTCGGCCCCTTTACAAACTTATCGGACTATAACGAGCCAGCTATAAGCCAAATAATTCAAACAGCTGACCACATTGTGCCACGAGACACTTGCAAAGCTCTTGGAGGCCTTTTTCTGGTCATAGCGGGCAGCTGTGGGCCAAAACGTCACAGATGATGGGGGATAATTTTCAAGGAATTGGTGGAGCCTCAGATGATTTTGCTCTCTGTCTGCTGGATATATAAGAAAGCAGCTGTTGGGTAACATTACCTTAGGAGGTTTATAAAGAGAAATGATTGAAGCCTGTCTGTATTATGAGCCCAAAAACACACACAATGATTGGCCTGTTTGCTATGCTAACAAGCTGTCACAGAGCCTCCAGTAACATGACTTCACTCTGCCACTAAAATAAACACAGCTTGCTTCCTGGTTTTGTGGCTGCATGAACATTTATTGCCTCCTGTTGGAGGACTACGGGCCTCTTGCTGCTCAAACTGCAGGTTACCTGCTGCAGATGGCAGCATTCGCAGTTATTTCTGGCCTGGTCAGTGTTATTTAAAAAAAGTCAGACTGGTTTATCTGCATAGGAAGGTCATCTGCAGAGGGAAAGAGAGCAGGGAGGAGACTGAAAGCAATTGTTCTGGAAATTGCTTCAGGGCTTTGTCTGTCAGTGTGTGTGTGTGTGTGTGCGCGCGCACTGATGAGGCCTTTAATTGTGTGGACAGTGGCTGTGTGAGGGGATTTCACATGGCGCGCTATATGCGTGTGAATGGCTGAAAAGTGGCCCAGTGTAAATGAGCGTCGTGCCATCAACGCCAGCATATTCCTGTCTGTGTGTGTCTGTGTGTGTGTGTGTGTAATGGGTGTGTCCAGGTGATGCAGCCAGGTGGGGGCTGGGCTTAGCTCCTGCTTCAAGTATGTCTTTGTGATAGAGAGCCAAGAGAGGTCGACAGGCAAGTGGTAAGAAGGTAAACACAGAGATCTGGGTCAGCGGTGACAGTGGAGGCGATCAGAAAAGAGTGGATACCAGATGAGAAACAATGGAGAGAATAAGAATACAATTTCTGCGTTTATCCTAAAGATTTCCCGGAAGCTCAGGGATTCCTGCCTGTCTGAACTTGCTCAGGGAAAGGTGAGCTGTGGGACCTTTTTTCCACTGTGTGCGTTTGCCCTGACTTCATGGGAAGAGATAGAATCACAGGTAGATTTGCATGGAGGTAAGCAAAGGTAGAACAGGTAGAATAACAGGTTTGTTGAGCACATTATCTAATTCACTCCTATTGGACCATTTTTGCGCCTGTTTGGAGGACTGACCTTTGCTCAAGTCAAGTCAAGGTAATTAGAAGGCAGCTAATAGAGGCTAACATTGATTATTACAAGTAATTACGCCGTGGCTTTAATGGAGGCAATAGCAGGCATTTATACGGTCCTGTGAGTGCCTCTCGGCTCATATCGTGACTTTGAACGTTTGCATTTGAGAGAGATCACATGCAAAAATGAATGAAAATGTAAGTGAGGAGCGTGTTTGAGAGGGTAAGGATCCCGAGCTGCTCCGCTTTGCTCTGTTTGTTAGCAGAGAGCGTCTCCAAGGTGTTTCCCTCGCCTTTGACTGTTGACTCATGATGCACGGAGGCTTTCTAAGGTCTGCAGGTTTCAGCAGACACCCAGGAAGACTTCACTCAGGGTTTTACTCATGCATTTTTTATCATGGAAAAAGTCACAGTTGTGAAAGCGTCGGTGTAAAGTGATATTGATTGGTGTACTAGTTAAAGGTTTCAGATCCAAATGTAAACTACAGCGCAGGCCCTCCCTTTACAGAAATATGGATTAAAACCAGCTGTCAGTCAAATCGGCTTCAACAGCAAAATGCTAATTAGTAATAGTTTCTGATTTTGTTACAACTTTGTTTGCGTCACTTATTTATGCCTCTAACGAACCAAATACTAATATATTCTCTGTCTTTAACTCACACTTTAAAGATATTCATCAAATGTATGCACTGAAAGGGGGCTAAAATAGCAATTCTGCACCAAATACTGATTCCAGCTCCCTAAATTAAAAATGTTTTTAAGCACCAATACAGAGCTATTATTAACAAAATATAAAGTGTGATATTCAGTATGATCATTCTGCAGAAAAAAAATAAACTCTGGTAAATTCTCACCTTCTGTTTTATGAAGCTGTTACTGGTGAGGTCCAAATAAAAAAAACGTAAAAATACTATCTTAAAATACTCTGTGTGCTGTGAAATGATTTGGTTATTGTTGTAACTGGTGCAGGTATTTAATACAGCTTCAGGCAAGTTAGTGATTAAAGCCTCGGTTAGCTGGAGCCAAATTATTAATGAGATCGAGCGAAGAAGAAATTCTGCTACACGCTGAACTGGACTTTCTTCTTCTTCCCTTATTAGTTTGCAGTGTTCGCCTCTCATTCACTCGTTCACAAACACACTCATGCACCATGGGATTGTGTGCACGGTGTTCAGCGTCTGGCCAAAGGAGAGTATTGGCTTGTGGAGGGGATTAGGGATTCAGCAGGACCTGAGCTACAGCTGCCACACCTGCATTGGTTTTTAGACTTTAATCTTTGTGGGCTGGTGGACAACTGATCGTCTCAAAATGTTGCTTACCTAAAAGAATTTGCAAAACTTAAGAAGAAAATGTTATTTTTATGAACGTGACAGGGTGCTGCTTTTTTTCCGAAAGATGGGCTGGAACCACTCATTCAAACTTTAACGGTATTTTATAAGATTTAATGTGCTCGTGCTGCAAAATGTTGATCTCTAACGTAACCAGTTGAAGTGACTAAGTGTAAGGATAAAGAAATAACTCCAGCATCACAGATGCATTTAAAACATGTAGCTTATCATGTTACTGAGTTCTGTGCAATCAAAGGTCGCCGGCCTCTTATCTCTGCGGCTGTTTTGACAGTATTAAAACGTCTCTCGAGTGTTACCGCGCGTCTCAGCCTTCTTCTTCTCTCTATAAATGTGCAGTGAGTCATGCACTGTCTGCAGCGTGACTCGGGCTGCATTATCCCGCCATCCAAGAAAAATGAGTGTAAATACGTTGCTGATAAGTTTGCAGTCGTGCTGCCAGGACTGATTCCTGTGTGCTGATTGCACTGAACTGCAGGTGATTAGAGTGTGTTTATGTTTGCGTTATTGTGTTGTGTCTGTTAGGACGTGTGTGCGTCATGGCAGACGCGCTGCTGCTGCTGCTGCGCACCAAAACTTTTCATTCAGTTTTTTATTGCTTTGCACAATTTCAGAAACTTTGAATGTTTGGGGCACGACAGACTTCACACAGTTGATGTGTTCATCGTTATGCACGTGTCTCTCTTTCTCAGGCAGAGCCCTCACCGATGAAGACTACCTGGTACTGTCCTCTGGATTTGGTAAGGGGGGGCTGGGTTTCTCACTGTAAGGGGATTCAAAGCCTGTGAGCCAGTACGAGTATAAAATAAGGTAACTGTGTCCGGGACTAAAGCTGGATGGTTTGTTGCATGTGAGTTTTTAACGCATAAATGAACACAGTGAGCATGAAGATAAGAGCATAAAAATAAGAAAAACAAAGATTTTATCTCCACTTCTATTACGATTAAACTGTGAAAGTCTGTTGGGTTCAGTAAGTGGATAAAGTTGAGTGTAATACTCGGACTCAGTGTCAGCAGAAGAAGCTGAAGCTCACAGGTGTCGCTGTAGGTTCTCAGTCAGCAGACTCTCATTGAAAAGGCTTCTTCATTCTGGTGGAGAGAGCCAGGTATTTAAACCCCGGTGGGCGTAGTCCCATGGGGGCGGAGCACTATTGTTCATGTGCATAATCACATGCGCCAAGGTGTGAAAGGAGGCCTGCGTCATTACAATCAATGGTTTCGGTCCCAATTTGGGACTTCACCCCATTCTATCAAGTGACCCCGTTGAGGTCACCTGAAAAAGTGTGAATGGGGGTTGAGGCACCTGGGGAGGGAGCTCAGGACAGCTCAAACTTCCTCCCGTTGGTGTCGCCCTTTTTTCACGCTCCAGAGGCTGAAGCTCACAGTTTATCAACTATTCCTACCTCACGTTGTTAAATAGATTTTAAAGAATTCATCATAAGCAGTCATCTTCATAAAAACAGTGTCTTTACTGTCTGTCTCTGCAGTCCACTGTGGTGGAGGAAGAGGATGATGGGGTCATCTACACAGTTACTGTCAAACAGCACCACGCTGGACCCAACAGTCCAACGGTCAGTTGAATGTGACCGCCGGTTGCTCTGAGATGCGAAGTTTGTGTTGACTTTTCCCTCTTTTTCCTCACTCCTGGTCCCGTTTCCTTCCAGTCTAGAGTTTCTCGCTCGCAGTGTGTGAAAGCAGGCAAAGAGGAGAAGCTGGTGCTCCACCTCCTCCACTCTTTTTCTATGGGAGACTCCTCCTTCATCACCATCTTCCTCTCCACCTATCGATCCTTCACCACCACGGAGAGAGTGCTGGACATCCTCACTGACAGGTCGGAGAGTTTTTATCCGTTCGTCTGGCTTTCCGGAAGAATTTAAAGATAATGGGATCAAAGATCCTGATGCAGCTGCAGCAGATGTTTCAGACTGACCCTGGCCACCAGAGGGGGGAAGTAACAGAGGGGTGCTTAGATTTGCTCCGAGTCATCTGATAAGCTGGAAATTTAAATCTGTTTATGATGTGAAGCTGATGTGTTTTAATGCCGTGAAACGTCCCGCAAAACAAAGTGAGGTAGACTAACTTTGTGTTATTCAAAGGTTGGATGAAAATACTGCAGTTTAGTGCAGGACAAACAGGTTAGTTTGCTGTAAAGCTTTGTGTTCATGCTCAGTGTTAGGTTACATCAGGAGCAGCAGAGAAGAATTTCAATATAAGCCGATGAAGCTTAGATTCATTCACTAAATTCTACCTTTATTCCAACTTTATAAGGTCTCGTGTAAAGACGGTGTAAGCGTGGGGGACAGCTTGTGAAACAGCTGCTTAAATCTTGACTTCGGTTGTGTAAATCCACCAAGAGCAGTAAACCTCAGAGCAGCAGCAGCTGATCGCAGCCTGGAGCTCACATTAGAAATGATTGTGTTGTCAGGGTTCCCCCCCCCACACACACACACCTGCCAAATCCCACTTTAATCCCTCACTGAACTAATTTTCCTGTTTAGGTGTGGAGGCAAAGTCACCCTCTACAATGTAGGCAACAGAAATAGAGCGGTTTTTAAATCCTCTATTTTTCTTTGCTAAGTCCTCAAGCTGAGCGCATGAATTAGAAATAAAGTTTGTATTCCTGTGTACGAATCTTATTTTATCATATAGCTGGTAGAAACAAAGAGCGACGTTTTACTCTGAGTGCATTTCAGGACCTGTGCTTTGAGAAGTTGAATCAGTCCTTCAGCTTCTGGCAGAGTATCAGTAAAGAATGTCTGCGCTCTTGCCGCCTCACGAAGCAGCTCACAGGCGAACAATGATCTGAATAAATGACATCATGTTTTCAATCTGTCCTGCATTTCTCATGTATGCTGGAGGTTGTTCAAAGGGAGTTTTTCCTTCCCGCTGTCGCCAAGTGCTAACTCGCAGGAGGCTTCCTGATCGTTGGGGTTTTCTCCCTAATGATGGACCCTCTTTAACTTACAATATAAGCTGAATTCATGTATTTGAGACTCAGACTAGAACTCTATGGCCACGCTCGTGGTTTTGTGAGGCCGTTCCCTTTGTGCCACAATCATTTTCTGTTATTCATCCTCTCCAAAGGAGAACCGAAGTATGACCCGCACTGTGAAATTTAAACCCTGCTAAACACAAAGGTGTCGTAGAGATTGTGTCCGATGAAACGCGGGGTCACCAAACTGATGACAGTTGGTCCAGAGGTCAAGAAGAGAAGCTGCTATCCAGACGGATGTCTGTCATCTAGATAACAGATTTTAGGGCCGTCGCTTCCTGTTTGTGTGATGGCTGTGCATACTTTTTTCTTTGAAAGCAAATGAAAAGCTCAGTCATCATGGCGTATGATTTCAAGATGCCACTTTCCTCCACACGGATTCGTTACCTGCAGCAAAAAGCCAGCACAAATGTGATCGGTCAGCAGGATTCAAATGGAGTCAGCGAGCTGAAAGCTTCCAGTATAAAATCAAAATTACTGAAGAAATGACCTCTGTGATGTCACACCTGGTGAGGTCACTGCACTGTCCTCGATCTGTGAATAATTTATGTTCCAATCCATCCTGTAGAGATTGTGATCATTTCCTGGAAAATGAACATTTTGGCACACTGATGATGCTAAATACAAAGCCAGGAAATGACCGTTCAGATCCATCCTGTGGCTGCTGGAAGGTCTTGTCATTGGAAATCCATCGAATAGCTGTAAAGATGTTTCAAGATCGATGCAGCCATTGAGCCACGTCGCTAATAAGCTAAATAATAAAGTTCAGCTCGCTGCTTAAAAGTGATTAATGGCGCTGCCGTACACTCAGGATGATTTCTCAGGATGCACAGGTGTCCTTGTGGCTTTGCAAGTTTCAAACCGTGCTTTGTGAAATGCTTGTTCATTTAGAGACTCTGCAGGAAGCACCTGTGTGCTGATTTAAAATAACAGCAGCTTAGCCGTTCTCAGGAACATTATTCAGCAAAAAAAAAAAAAAAAAAACTTGTGAAAGTTCCTCCTACCAAATAAAGGAGGCGTCCGTATGAAACAGCTCTTTGTAAAGTTTCCCAAAGAGGCAAGCGAGCGAGGGACTCGTGCTGAACACCAAAGCCGTTGCTAAAAAGCATCTCTGGAAGAACAAGCAGGCAAATCTAAACAGCACATATCTGAAGCTGGTGTTGAATGAACTTCTCTCTTTGTTTTCTTCACAGGTTGGAGAACCCACCCGGGGACAGCGAGAGAAGTCAGACGCGGCATTTTTTTAACAAGTGAGTTTTTGAACAGCCCAAATCTTTTTGGGTGCTCGAGTTACCCAAAACAAAGTGTGATTAAAAGCTTTTTCTGTGGTGTGGATCTGGCATTTGTTTGCAGAGAAACTCTAAAACCAGAGAGAGTTTGAACTGTAGTGAGCACCATCACAGCCCCACAAGCTACTTTACAGCATCTGCCAAACACGAGCAGCTCCTCCGTATACGTTTTTCCTTGTCCTCGTTTGTAAATGAGCGGCATCAAAGAAGCACATCCAATCAATGAGCGTGCATTAGCAAAAGGTCCAAGTCATCCTCTCTGTAGAAAAGATGAAAATGTTTTAAGTCCGGCATATAACTGTATTTGTGGAAATCTGTAATTTTACGAATTAAATGCATCTAGGAGCATGTCTGAGGTGAGATCCAGTCCCTCCTGTTCGATGAGGACGGACTCTGTAAAACTGAGTTTTACAAATACCTGCATGTTGGTGAAGGAAGACTGACATGCCCCCACCAGCTCTGTTAAGTCTGATGTTATTTCTCATGCCAGTGAGGCGTTATCTATTCTTTGAATGCAGCACTTGATCTTTCTTTGAGGAGGCCCTTGGTGCCGCCGGCAAACCTACTTTTGTGCTACTTCCTGTATGCAGGCTGTCCTTCAAACTCTCCTAAAAGGATAAAGTCTCGATCCTTTGCTTCTACATCTCTAATCTGCTATTCTTGTCTCAACCCCTCAAGAGTGTAATGTGTTGGAAACTTCTTAGATGTGTTAAAAAATATCAATATATTCGATCAATTCCAATCTGGATGGCTTGTTTATCTCCTTCCGTCATGCTGCACAGGCAGACGTCTGCCCTGGATTTAAACCACACGCCGGTTACATATAAAACCGCCTTGATGAAATCTCAGCAAAGGCTGGAATAAATCTGACAATTAATCTTTTCAGCTACAAGACAGAAAATTTGTGACGTCCTTGTTGCAACAACCTCTCCATCTCCTCCTCTCCATCTCCCCATCCCTACAGAGCGGTGTGTACAGTGTTCAGCACGTGGCTGTCGGAGTATCCCGAAGACTTTAAGAGTTTGGGGGACCCGTCTCGCCTGCTGCGCCTGGCCCCCCTCCTCCCTCAGGACTCCTCATCTGCTGCCGACCTCCGCGCTCGCATCCTGAGGATAGCCGAGGAGCTCAGCGAGAAAGCCCTGCTCCCAGACTCCCACAAAGGTCTGTATTTTAACTGGCATTTAAATGAGAGTGTTACGGCTTTGCTCAGTGAGGTCGTGGAGAAATGGAGGCTGCAAAAGAGGAAAACAATACAGCCGGAGGTCGTTCAGTGCACCTAAAATGTTTTTCTTTCAGACAATTTTCTACTGAACCTTCAGAGTTGTTTGACATCCCTGAAAATACCATAATTTTACTCACACATCCTGGACATTACTGCCTCTCTGTTTTGAAAACCAAAGGTTTGAGTTGATGCTTTGTTGATGAAAA
>VUQK01027351.1:0-11886 GCA_015106715.1 Bujurquina vittata | reverse complement strand
GGGGGGGGGGGGGGGGGGGGGGGGGGGGTGTATCAGCGGTTTAATAGGGGGCTGTGAGGGCAATCGAGCAGCATGCAGCAGCAAAGTGGAACAGCGAGCTGTTGTCTCTGTGTATGTGTGTGATGTGCTAAATCCTGAGCCACCCTTTGAAAAATAGCTGCAGGCGGCAGCTCTGAAATCCCTCGCTGTGTGGGCTCTTTACATCGTGAGTCGAGCCCTCTAAGGGAACTGATGAAACACTTTCTTTTATTTTTTACGCAGTCCAACGCACAGGGCACCGTGCCCTACCTGGGGATCTTCCTCACAGACCTCACCATGCTGGACACGGCGGTCAAAGACAGGCTGGATGTAAGTTGATCTCATCGCTGTCACATCCCCCTGGACTTTTATTTTACCGCCACTGAGCTGACATAACGCGTCCTGTCCCTCGCTTTTGCAGAACGGCTACATCAACTTTGACAAAAGGAGACGAGTAAGTGCTGCAGACTGCATCGCTTTGAGAGATAAAAGGTTCAAAGTTGAATACGTGATCTGCTTTAATGCTTATGATACTAAGCAGGTTTGAACAGAATAAGCTCCACTTTTTGCACCATTAACACAAACTGCTGCTGCCAGGAAGAGAGGAGCGTGGAAGAGGGAGCAGTAACGTAATATCTGAGGGAGGAAATGATTAAGTGCAGGGTGCTGAGAGGTGCTTCTAGTACAGATGGAAAAAAAAAACTGGCACAGTAATACGAGATCAGCGAACACAAGTGGGTTTTTTTACTGTGAAACTTTGTGGTGATGTGGCTCTTTGTTAACAGGAATTTGAGGTTTTAGCTCAAATACGGCTCCTGCAGTCTTCCTGCAAACACTGTGTTTTCACTGCTGACGAGGCCTTCGTGCAGTGGTACAACAGCGTGCCAACGCTGCGGGAAGAGGAGAGGTATGAAGACACGCAGCAGCTATAGCCTGTGTTCACTGATAAAGAGACTGAATGCTGCTGTTAAATTTTCAGTTACAGACTGTCCAGTGAAATCGAAGCGCCCGGCGACCCGAGCCCTCGCAGCCACGCCCCCGCTGTCGTTATCACGCAGTGCCCAGAGTAAGCCATGCAGAGCTCCCTGACACAGAAACGCACACATAACACGAGTTTGACCTCTGACCTCGTCAGTTTCTGACTGACTGCAGCGAGCTTCACAAAGCGTGAAAAAATAACTCTGAGGAGACGTGAAGCTTCCTGTTTAAACAGGAAGCATGTGCTTCAAGCCAGAGGCCTGGACTGAATCAAATTACTTTTTGGTAAATTAAAGATTCAGGATTTTTGGTTCTTCTTACACAGGCTGTCCGAACTTATCCTCTAATTTGGGCTGTAGAATTAAAAAAAAATCATTGTCATCGTTCAGGAACGACTTGAATTTTCCAAAATGAGTGAGGAGTCGTGTAAAAAGTGCAGGTTAAACGGGCAGAGTTTTTCAAATTTGTGCTCCTTCTTTCTTTCCAGTCCTACCCCCGTCTCCTCAGGAGGCTTTACATTTTGCCAGAGCATCAGTGTAAATAATAATTGGCTCTTAATGAGTTACCTGGTCGAATGAATGTTACATTGACTCACTCCACCGTCACAGGTACACTCTGGTGTTACATGGAAGTCCAGCCTCATTTCAGCTTAAGTTAAAAGCTGTCCAGCACGACATTCATAAAGTCTGAGTTGTGTACCCTAATGTGAATGTGTTTGCATGTTTTGATTGCAGTCTAAGCACCTCCCACACCAACCTGGCCAGCGACAGCGACAGCTTCTTTGACTTTCATTCACCGGTCAATAACCTGCTGTCAAAGCTCACAAAGGTGAGTCGCTGACACTCATCGTTACTGCCCGGCAGGTTTCCACGTACATTCGCTCAGTTCACAGTTTGCTGACTTTAGTTTGTTTAAATTTGCAGATTGCTGTTTGATTACATTCAGTCGTTACTGCAGAAAATATTATTTCCTCTCTCATCTGCATCGTTACTGTTCTACTGCAGCATATGAGATCTCCGTCCGTGTCCTGTCTGGATGTAGACACGTCCCCGCCTACCAACGAATCCACCCCCGCCACGCTGACCCCAACCACTCCCGCAAAATCACACCGCCGATCAGCCTCCTGTGGCAACAACACCCCCGGTAACATCCAAGGCTCGGGGCCGGAAATGCGGATCGTCAGGATACGGATGGACCTGGAGGACGGAAACCTGTATCGAAGCATCCTGGTACACGTCCGAGCCCTTTTTCTCGAATTTAAAGCTGCAGCAAGTCTGCAGAGGAGCCTTTGTCATTATCAGTGACAAGCTGCACTTAAAGCTTCTCCTCATATCTGCAAGGACCCCATAATGATAGTCATCAGAATCAGATCCTCAGGATACAATGGTCCCAGTTATCATTAGTGCAAATCAGACTGTCCTGTTTTCATTATCATTCTCCTCTGTCGCCTCAGGTTACGAGCAATGACAAGACCCCCACTGTGATCAGCTCCGCCTTAGAGAAGCACAATCAAGACCCCAAACAGGCGTCCAGATATGAGCTGATACAACTTCTGCCTGAAGGAAAAGGTGAAAACAAACATTAATCGAGTGCATTAATTTAAAAAAAGCATCTACTGGAATTAGTACCGTGACTTATTGTGATCAGTTTTATACCGAAGTGTCATCCTGACTGCACTGTCAGTATCACAGTAAAATGATATTGTTCCGGTTTTTAGAGCGGTGGAGGGTACAGAATCATTACCTTTATTAGGTTCATAATTTTGGTCCACTGTGTTTGAGACGTGAGCGAGTTTGATATTTGTAAGTTATTTATTTTCATTATTTTCAAAAATCAAACAGCAATAATCAAATAATTATTTCAATGGCGCCTGAATTTAAACAAAGCGCTGGAGAGGCAGCATCAGAAATGTGTGGAATCAGACAACAATAATGAAACCATTATGGAAATACAATTAGTAGGGAATTTGGAAGCCGAGCTGTCTCCTTTGTCCATGAACTCTGATGCCTGGACAGTTACAGTCAGCTGCTGTGATGACCTCAGAGGCCTGGCAGTGGTGTAGGAGCAAAGCAGCCAACCGAAGCGTGGCTTTGTAACCAAGCAGGCAGCGTTAAGTTCTACATCTTCTATATTTAACCAGGGAGCGGTTCAGCAAAGCTAATACAGTTACAATACTTTCTGTATAACCTGGAACCGCAACCAAATTTGGATCCTTGAGGATCATTTTTTCACTCTGCACAGTGCAGCAGATCTCCTCCAGTGTGTCGACATAAAATCTGTGGGCAGAGGAGGATAAAGCAGGTCTGCTGAACAGAGCAGGAATCGGTTCAGGGTGTTTCTGCTGAATGCTCCATCTCAGCCTGGTACCATTCTGGTAGCACTGTGCACGGGCACACCAGTTATTGAGACTCGTCACTGAGCTTGGACACTGCATGCTCCTTCAGTGGTCTCCGGACTGCTGCCAGAGACACCGAGTACTTTATGATGACACATTTTTAACATCTGTTATTAGAAAAACAAACTTTGCAGCTGTGTGATCCCAGCTGAGGTGGCTCTTCCTTCAGCCGTTTGTAGTTATCAAAAATGAGGAAACGTGAGCGAAAATAGAGTTCCACAATTTACCATAACTCGTACAAGTCAGATGCACCGAATGCTACAAATGGATGTCATTAGCGTTACATTACTGATGTTGTGCGTGCAGCAGCGTCGCAGAATTCATTTCTCTCTCGTTTCCTCTTAAAACAGAACTGATCATCCCCGCTACGGGAAACGTCTTCTATGCCATGACGTCATCGAGCGTTGATTTCCTGCTTAGAAAGAAAGGCGGGAACTCTCCATTTGGCTTGCAGCCGAACACCACGGAGACGAGCGCCACTTTTCCTCGAATCAAGGCCAAGGGGAGGAAGCTGGTCCGGAATCTGTTCTGACATCAGATTGTGGTCTGCTCCGCCTGCAGTCGTGGATTCCTCTGACAGTCGCAGCGTGAATGCAGACTGAGCTCTCACACAGTAAACGTGGCCTTCTCCGTGCAACATAAAACCTACACATGCCTTTCTGCTGTGCTCCTTACCAAGTCCACCAAAACACCAAGAAGAAGTCTGCTTGTGTTTGTCTCACCACACAGGAGTGTGTGGCACATGTTTCAGAGCCCCAGCTGCCGTGTGCAGCAGAGCTATTTGCACTTTTACTCATTTACACCCAGAGGGAGAGCAGTGGAAGCCTTCAGCTGTACCTTTGGTGCTGGCTCTCGAGTCCCTGTCAGGTGGCACTCGATGCTTTTTTCACTACAACTCACTGAAAAAGTGTTTTAAAATGTTAAAAATCACCAAGAAATCCCTCGTTGTCTCGTGCCTCATCTGTGACTGACACTCCCGAATGTAAAAAGACTGAATTGCTCAGAATGTGCTTCTGTGACCACCCGAGATGCTCTCTGAATTCACAGAACCTGTCAAGACAGCACAGTTGCATCATTGTAGCAAAACACTGGAGCTCTTCAGATAAGACGAATACATGATTTGTATATATTTATATATTTTGTATGTCTGTATGATGTCAGCGTGACAGGTCCACATGTGATGAGTATTTCACCAAGAAAAAAAATCCTCAAAAATACCTGCAAGCACAGGCTGGCACGTCCACAGACAAACTATTTCAGCTTCTACTCATTTCACCGTAAGCTGCAATAATCAATACCTTCAAATCAGATTGAAATTGTTTTGATGAACTGTGAGCAAATCGTTAACAGTTCTGCGGCTGTTTTTAAGGCTCTTTTAGTTTTGGTTTTACAGCGTCACCTTCTCACACCTGTTACCAACACTCGTTTTCAGCAGCAGCAGCTCTGATTGGCCATCTTTTTACTCAAATTAACCTGCAACTGTGAGCCAACAGGTGAGGCCAGAGAGCCAGATATTCTTCTCAGGAGCTGCTGGAGACCAAAGTAAACCTCAAAGAAGACTGATGAGGACTCGTTTCACCAAGTGGACAAAATACAATTGCAAGTCTTTTTTTTTTTTCCCCGTGTCATCAGCTGGATGTGAACGCAGGCAGCCGCAGCGCTGCATTACAGGGTGATCAGATATCACTCAGCTACTTTGAGTTCCTCTTAAAACTGCGGTGATGAAAACTGATTATTGCAGCTTTGAACTTCAAGCACTTTTCAAACACACGGCTTTGCTTCATTTGATTTTTATAGAAAGAAAATAAGAGGAAAACACTGCCATCATAAAGTTTAAGGTTTTCAGGTCTGAATTTTTTCAACAGAGCATCAGCTCGTCCATCCTCACTGCAGTTTACACAGACCGCAAAGCCTCAATTCCAGCGCCGTGGCTTCAGTTAACACACACACACACACACACCCTCTTTGACACAAATCTCATGATCTCTGGTCGTCCCTGCTCGGTGCCGGTGAGGCCCGTTTGTGGGCCGAGGCGAGAGCACGGTGGGGCCAGGGAGAGGATTCTGGGTATTAGTAAAAGATGTGCGAGCATAACGTCATGCTACAGATTGTTTTAGTGCCTTTCTCTGCTGGGTGCTCTTTTTCCTCATGTTTGCATTAGAATGTATACAGTCCACAAGGAGGAACTGCAGACCGCTGTGTGGTTCCACATCAAAGCTATTTATGCACTACATACAGTATGTCCTATTTTTGTGGTAATAAATTTACTTTTCTATGAATTTCAATTGCTTTTTGCTGATGTTCAATACATACAGATGTTTTTCATACTGCCGAGTTTCCCATAAAAAAAACCAACTGAAAATAAAGCTTTTCTATTTTTCGCATGAAAGGTAAACAAAGGCAGGAGATCAGTGACTAAAAATGAATCTTTGTCTTTATCTCTTTATTCAAATTCAAGACAGCCGACATCTTTATCTTCAAGCAAAATCAGGATCAGAATTAATGCACGCATGGATGGAAAGTATAAACTCTAAAGCAGATTGGAGACGCAGACGCGCACACAAGCTCAGTTCATTCCTAAAGTATTAGTGTCTGTCATTTATCATCAGTGACGGATTGTTATACACCGCAGTCATTCACACATTTGATTAAAAAGAATTAACCAGCAAGCCTGACGTCCTCCCTGAGAGCAAAGCGGCTACTGTTTGGAAGCAGGAAATGTCAGCGCTCAGTTAAACAGCACTCGTCCAGTTTCTCCTGAAGCGGCACCCGGTGGCTGTAAAGACTCTTGAGCCTACACTTTCCCTTAAAGTGCCACTTTTTGATAAAAATGAACATATTACACAAAATCATCCCAGCTACTTCACCACCTCCAGCAGATCTGCACGCACTGAAAGAGAACGATGCAACAATCCCCGATAACGGCATAAAATCGTGCTTAACAAGCAGAGGAAGGAGTGAAATGTTCCCACAGTGACTGACAGGATCCTTCAGCTGAAGTTGGATCCATTGATCATTTCATTTGAGAGACACCTGTATTCCTCTCAGAGGTGTGGGCGGAGCTTGGGTGTAAACGTGTCATATCGCTTAAATTAGATGCTGCTGATTGTTGGTTTGATCACTGTGAATCAAACTGATATAAAAAAATTACACCCACGCACAAACTTCAATATGAAAATAATATTTTCTGTTAAATTATTTGGAGATGAGATTTTATGGTCTTTAAAGCAACATTTAAAGACACCCTGTGGAGTCCTCCTGTAAACAAACTGTAATTACACTGTTCACCAGCTTTCAGTCTTCTACTGAACTTTTTTAATGTTCACTCAGTGGATTAATGAGTTTAAACTAAACATAATTAGATTTCAGATAGATTTCAATAGATTTTAGCAGAAACGTGTAAAAGAAAATACGATCTTCTCATAAACTCTGCTGGCGTGGTATTTTTTGACCCTTGTAACACATTTTGACCGAGCTGACGAAATCCGGCTCCTGCAGACTCTCAGCACTGGACCGTTTCCCCTCCACAAGCCTCACACTCCAGTGCTGCTGTTCGGTAGGCCTTCCACACCACCGGATCGCGCTGGCACACCGTGCCCCCGCCGCGCTTCTCTTCTGCCTCGTTTCGGTTTATATCCCCCACGCACACCCAGCCTCCTCCGTCCGCGGCCTCGTTGGGGCTCGCTGCCCACTTGGAGTGGTCCTGGCTGGTCTTGAAGGGGAACGTCTGCCCTGGGTTGATGCGCGTGATGTCCAGGACCTTCCAGCCCTGCGAGCAGTCAGAAGGAAGAATGCCTGGGGAGCGAATCCAGAACTGAACCAGGAGGTCTGACTGCAGGGTGGGGGCCACCCACGAGTGGTACAGATCTGATGAAGAGGGCAGAAGATGGATGAAGATATGGGTTTTTTGTTATTTTATTGCCAGTAAGCTGCGTAAATGCTCTAATAGATTATTTGTTTTCTGTTTTAAAGTATTTCTTTCTACAAACTTGTACCATCATCAAAAGCGGCTCCTTTGGCGAAGCTGATGAAGTTTGTCCCATCCACTGAGGTCAGCGTCACACTGCGGTTGGATACAGATTTGGCACGTGGGAAGAGTTCATAGGACAGATTTTTTTGGTCACAAAGATCAGTGAGCGAAGGCACCTGGGAGGCCAAGGACTGGGGGATGCTGCAGTCATACACATCAGGCTGATTGATCTGCAGCTGCTCTCCTGCAGTGCAAAACAAATTTGATTTAAAGCACACAGCACCCCATAATTACATCACTCTTTAAGTAAAGCATATAAAGAGCACTGCACTGCTAGCACTGGCCCAAAGTCATATGAAGGACCTGTACTGCAACAGTGTGCACAGCAGCATGGAACTAAGGTATAATATAACTACATAGAGTGTAAGGAAGAATTTTAAAACAAACAAAGCCATACAGACATTTATCTCATAATTTGTTTTCTTCCTTGCACTGCGATTTTCTGTAATTCCCATGATTTTCTTTTGGGAAATTCACATTTTTGCAGTAATTTCTTCCTGTCTGATGTAAAGCAGAAGAACTGGAATATTGGGTGATATTAGGCATTGTAGATGATGAGATATTTAAAGTCTGTTCCACAGTTTGTAGATGCAGTTTTTTGCAGATTGGTGGACCAATCCACCAACTCTGCATCTCTAAGATGCTCTTTTTATTCAGAATCATGTTGCTGACTTCTTGTCAATTAACCTAATTAGCTGTAAAGTTCCAACGGCTCTTTCTTTTTACCAACACATTTCCAGCCTTTTGTCACCTTGTAACAAGTATTAAAATGTCTCAGTTTAAGCATCAGAACATTTTGCAGAAGAAAGATTATTGGGATCATTTAGGAACTGTGTCATCGCAGTTAGTTGAGCAGAGCAGCTTTCACTCAGTGCTGTCAGCAGCAGAGAATCAGCATCATGCAGAGTTAAGTCTTCACAGGAAGCTGTTCACCAGTTTATTAGTATTAATAAGAGCAGTGCACGCAGCAGCACTTTAAGCCTATAGACATTTATTACTATTAAAGTTGGAACTACCTAAAGTTTGGCATCTTTAAACCACCTTAGCTGCACGATTCTGTCTGCCGATTGGTCCACTACTCCGGTCCAGACCAAAGGACTTTCACAATAATCTCCATGAATAAGCTCTGGATGGATATTATTACCGTTCAAAGACGAGTTCTTCAGAGTTTGATAATCCTCTGACTTTTCCTCCTGTCACCATGAGGATGACATTTTTAGTTTTAATTAAAATGTCTTGACATTCAGACCGCTCGCAAGCTGAGTCCTCTGCACACCTTCATCTGGCACAGACCGCAGAACAGACTTTTATTTGCCTAATGCTTCGGTTTACGGCGTTACTCACGTACACCAGCTGAGACTGTCACGCTTAAATCATAAAGGACTTATTATGCTTTGTATTAGCACAAACTGAAACATCAGCAGCATTTCTAATCCAAACAAACAGATTAAATTAACCATAAACAGGAAAATAAGAAAATAATTAGTCTAACATATTAGTCTGTTAATAAAATCATAATGGTTGGCAGTGTCAAATATAATTTTTTTGAGGATGAAGATAACCCTAACCCTGCAGACTGGACGCTGTGACACTCTTAGCATCTCAGCTAGAGACTCGAGGATCTGATAAAGTAAATCCCTGCCGCCGTGTGGGGGCCAGTATCTCTATGGTTACATAGATTCATTACATTAGCGCAGGCACTGCCATAGCAACTGTGCCAACTGCCAGGTCTGCCAGGGAACTGCAGCGGCGCCGGGTGACATGGTGATGACACCTGTGTATGCTGATTATCTCGGATCAGGCAGGTTTTGTTCTGTCTGCATTATTAGGTACGGGGTGGCGCTTAAATCAGCCTCTCTAAGAAACAATAACACACGTACACACTGGCACAGATCAGTGATTAAATGTGCTTAAGAAATCACCGTTATTAGTGTTCGATAACAGCATCAATCGCATGTTTGAGCGTCACGTGGACACCGACTGGGTGACCTCCCTAAACAAAAGAGGCCAAAGAGGGAAAATAGGTGCTATGTAACTGTTGCTGGGTTGTCCTTTGCTTAAACAAAGGACACCATAATACGGTCAAAAAAGAGCCAAAATCAGAGCATAAAACGTAAACATTTATGAGAATACAGAAAATTAAGAGTTGTATGCTCAAAGTTTCCCTGGGGAGGACCTCCTTAAAGCATCATGTGATGACCCCGAGGCCAGTTTGTGTTTCAGTTTGTGTGTTGTTTTGTCCTGCAGGAGCTACACCTGTGCGCACCTATAAAAGCTCCCTCTTTCTTTTGCGTTCCCCGTACTCTGACACTCATCCATGCGCAGACTAAGCTCTCCAGCTGACCTGCAGTTTCTATTTAACTTGAATGTTGTAAATCATTTGTTCCCAGTCTATGAGCCGGGCTGTGACATTCCCTTTGGAATTAATATTATTATTATGATGGATATTGTTATTATCGAGTTCTGGTTGTCTTAAACGTAAGACTAACAATGAAAATATACATACACAGTTTTACAATATTGCACTTCCATACACACTTTAATATGTTACTTCTTCTTTATACTCTGTAACTCTCATGAGAAAACTCTGAGATCATTTTTAATGTGGGCAGCAGGGATGCACCATGTCCCACCTCCAGTACAAACGTAATGCTGCGATGCTGTGATTTGTATAATAGTGCTAAACCGTTCACATACAAACATGTGTGAAAACTAATAAATGAATTCAATTAGACAGACACAGCTGACCAGGTCTAAACAGATATGTCATTGGTTGTTTTTAACTTTATTTTTCTTCTTAATACTTTAATTAACTAATTAAAGCAGCGTACAGGAACCTATATTAGCAAACATAACAGCTGTAGTTTATGTATATGTTCTTGTACAACTGTACTAATATTTTACTCCATTCAGTAGCTGCAGCTGCACTTTAGCTGCAAATGCTCTGCTAACATGGGAAATAGATGTTACAGCAGGTTTTCCTTGTTTTCTATCCAGTAGATCCTTTTTCAGTGACAGACGCTCATATTACACATGAACAAACTTCCAAATAATCATCCCTGTGAACCCAAAGCTCAGCTTCAGACTGCGCTACAGGTTCAGTGTCAGTGTTCTGCTCTTGACCACCTGAATGATATCACCTAGAGTGGAATCTCCTAATTTGCTCATTGAGCCCACCTGCTGTTTGAATCTTTTGTTTGCAAGCTGCAGCCAAATAAGTTGTCTTAAAAGAAGGAGGAAGTGAGCCAAAAGAAGCCTGGCTATAAGACACATACTGATCATTTTGCTACTCTTGGACAGCCCAAAAATACACATAAAAATTAATATTTACAGGCCCAGTGGGGGGTTGACCCCACCTACTGAGATTACATTAAACATAACTGGAACCTCTTCAACATAATTTTATTCAGTAAAGTAGAAACTGGTTGACAGGCCAGCCAGCAGCTTGTGGCAGCCCTGACTGGGTCTGCAGGCCTCACGTTGGCTGATATAATAAACAACATAAACCTAAAACTGAAACATTCATTCATTCTTATTTATAATCTTAATGATCTCATCGCAAAACACTACTCGGATTTTTGCTCAGCAGTTAAAAAGCCCAGTTATAACAGTTGGACATTTTAACTACTGAGGAAAAATATGACCCTAATATAGATATGAAATTGAAAAGGAACTCTTCAGGTCCTTGTTAATTAAAGCGTATTTAGGCAGGCCAACAAAACTGCAGACCGAGAGCAAAATATGAATCGTCATTAGCTGTCCTGTCCTTCTCCTCCCAGCGCTCGTGCTGTGATCGCAATCTAATACCATCATCCATTTAAACATCCTCATTAAGCGTTAACTGCATTTTTATATCAACTCTGGCTTTGCTAAGAGGCCACATGGCCCGGCTCCAGTCTCACCGATGGTCTGGAAGCGGTCGAGTGGGTACGTAACGCAGATGAAGTTCTGCCCGTTTTCTTCACCGCTGCTGGGGTAAGAATACTCTCCTGCCTCTTGAGGGGGGGGGAAGTGAGGAGTGCTGTGGACCAGCCAGAAACCCTGTTTTTTATCCAGCAGCACAACACCTGAGGAGCAGAGATATTCAAAATCCATCAAACCGTCCCCTCAGCGTGGGTAATGTGGACATTCAGATACACACATTTTTCTGTGCTCATGTGTTTCTACGCATCAGAGAAAATGTAAATGCATGTTGATTTGTTCAAATGAAATAAAGCACTTCTTTTTTAATAAGTGGAAAATGATGATTGAGAAACTGCTTATGATGTGTTCCAACATGTTTTTTATTAGCGTAACAAATCTTTTCCAGGCTTTTTTTTTTTTTTTTTTTTTTTCCTCTTTTTTTTTTTTTTTTTTTTTTTTTTTTTTTTTTTTTTTTTTTTTTTTTTTTTTTTTTTTTTTTTTTTTTTTTTTTTTTTTTTTTTTTTCTTTTTTTTTTCCCCCCCCCCCCCTCCCCCTCTCCCCC
>VUQK01027350.1:0-12536 GCA_015106715.1 Bujurquina vittata | reverse complement strand
AAAAAAACATGGCGGGTTTTAAAAAAAAAAAAAAAAAATCCTACAGGAAACAACAGAGGAAATATCAGAAAAGCAGGTTCTGAAATTGCAAATTAATAACAGAGTGTAACAAGAGAAGGAAGTCAAATATGAATACGTGATGAAAGCTGGATTAAAAAGGAGAAAGTGTGGGTGGAGCCACACACACACACACATGTAACAGTTAATGTAAGTGCCTTGTACAGCGCGTCATGTTCCCTGCTACAAAGCAACACGCTTACTGACATCTTGAAGTCATTACCAACATCTGGAATTTTTCCCTTTCCTGATGGGAGAAAGATAGTCTGTGTTCACCAAAATCCCTGAAGCAGTTAAAGAGTCGGTACTTTACAAACTCAAATGAACAAAAGTAGAAACCCTTGTTTAAAACAGAGGTTTTTTGAAGATGAATAAGATACCTGGAAACAAATATCTGGAAACAGGCCAGCTAATGAACCTGCAGATCATGGTCTTCCTCAGAATAATAATAATAATAATAATAATAACAGGGGGGAAAAAAGAAATGATCTTCAGACGCTTCAGACAGCACAAATGTTTTTCTCTTGATATACTTTATTTATAAAGAAATTTGGTATCGAGTCAAAAGCATTGGGTACAAAGAACACACAATAACAAAAGACCAGCGATAGATCCACAAGTTTGACTACAGGCAGAGTCAGAGCCAACCTGAGCTGCAGCTCGCCATGATGCCTCCACTGGTTCTACTTTGCTGCTGATTTCATGAGAAACTTTGCACTCATCTTAAACTGGAATAAACAAACAAACAAAAAACAAAAATGGAACTTTTGACAACATCCCTTTTTAGTGTTGAGACACATCAACACGTTTTCTCCTGTTTTTTTAAGCACGAGCTTCACAAAACCGAACCTCTTTTTTTCATAATTTTTTTTTACATTGGGAAACCTTTTAGTTTGCATACTTACAGGTTTGATAGAGAAGTTGAAACGATGTGTCCGTCACCATTTCTTTTTTAATGCTTTTAGAAAAATAATGCTGAGCAAAATTCAAACGTCAAACTTTAATCCTAAAATACAGGTTGTCATTCATGCCTATCACTTTACATATAGCCCGAATTTGCTCGTGTCATGTAGGAACACCAAACTGAACTCATAAGGCATCAAACTTAAAAAAACGTGTGTGTGAAAAAACATGATTATAGATGTGCAGTAACATACAAAAGCAAATCACAAGCAAAATAACAGCTGATAAAATATGAATCTTTAGCAATAGATGCTACTCTACACTTCTGAAGAGTAATGAGTTACAATGGATTGGATGGATCCTGCATTATAAAAGCAATAAATTGCCCATTTCAATAATTTTTCAAAGCTCTTTCAGCCAATCAGGAGGCAACATGCAAAACCTCATCCAGATGGCTAATAATATTCCTGATATGATCGCATAACCTGATTCTGAATAAGCATGGGGACAGGGAATATAGAGAATATAGTAAATTAATATTTCATGAGTGTAGATGTCATAACTGCTACATAAACAATCGTGAGGATTAGGGCACAGATCCCGAGCCCCAAGGCCACATGGTTCAGTGTCCTGGCTGTCCTGCTGCTGCGCTCCGCCGCCATCTGGTCGCCAATGTGGTTGGCTTCCCGAGCCTGAAAAGTGACAAGGAACAAGTGTTTGTGTTGTTGTTGTTGTTATTGCCCTCGGTTGTTGGAGCTCCACTTTACGGGATCATAAATTTTTTTATGTTAAAAACCAGAAAGTATTTAATTTGCTGATCATGGAAACGTGCGAAACACATGAAACATTTTCCTGCATTGTGAACATCCAGACATTCAACAGTGCAATTCGAAATGTGAAGAGAATTATTAAATGTCACTTGAATCAAATAGCCTTCATGTTCTTGTTTGAAACAGAATCAGAAGTTGTATAGGTTTTCCCACTCGACTGCTAAGATTTGGAAAACCTAAATAACCTTTAATCAACGCAGTGATGCTAACAAAGTAACCAAAGATTTGATTTCCCACTTCTGTGTCATGGTGGCTCAGCGCCGTTCACACAACGTGAGGCCGCTGCTTTTTAGGCAGATCTTTGTATACTGTATTTCTGTCATGGTCCTGGGAGTTTTGGTTTGATTTCCTTATTTGGAGTTTTTGGTTCTAGTTTGTCGTTATTCTCCTGGTGAGAATTTTCAGTTCTGTGATTGCGTGTTTGGTTTCATGTCTTGGCCAGTTGTAGCAGGAGTGGTTTTTGGTCCCTCAGTCTTTGATTCCTCCTGTGTTATAACCGCCTCTATTATCATGTTTAGTGTGCGTCTCTTTATGTCTGTGGTCATCATCTCGTGGTTTTCTCTTCTGTCTGTATTTGATTACTTTCTCCTGTATCATCCCCCGTCGGGCTCCTCGGAGTCCCACCTCCTTCTTTGTCTTTTCAGATCAGCTCTTGTTCCTCCAGTGGCACCTCAGTTTTGCCTTTGTCCTTTGTCCTAGTTCACTACAGCGCTTTTGTTAGTCACTGCGTTTTTGGAATTATTAGAAAAGTAGTTTCTGTTCCAATTATAATGATCATGCTTATATGAATTGTTGTATAAGTTGTTATATGAACATAGATGTGTCCATGTAAAGAGGAAAACTTTGTATGACTTCCCAGGAGATGTTTTGTTCTAACCTCAGAGTAAGCTGGAGTGTGAACTATTAAACTTGTTGGAGACGGGGACTAGTGAGCTGTAAACAACCTTTAAATTGTTCCCGTCTCCATAGCCTTTCCAGAGATGGGGATTTCAGAGACATAAACATCACATTCCAGTCCTGTGGGAAGTCATGGAGCCTGTTTTCTGTCTTTACCTGGCTCTCTGGCTCGGCTCTATTTTGTATGAATCAAGAGTGACTTGCTGGGACGGCCCGGTGTGCATTTGCTGATGCCTGAGCTGAGATCGACTGCTCCTCTTGCAAGAATTAAATTCTTACTATGCGAGCTGGTCGAGTGGGCCTGATTACTAACTTCATCTCTGTGCTGTGTCAGCCCAAAGAAAGTTTATTTTTCATTTTGGAAAGCTTGAAACAGCAATGTTGACAAATGAATGCACACATTTTAAGAACACACAAAAAGCTTGGCCGTCACTCTTCACAAGCACAGTCATGGCACAGGATACTATAAGTTTAAAGGTAGGAAATCAAAGTGATTATTGCTGCTTACAGGTAAACTCTCATTTGTGAGCAATTGTTGTTTAAGAATGTGTATTCAGACATGCACACCAATCCTTTTTTTTAATCCCTTCAATACAAATTTACTAAGAGAATCCAGTATTTACATTATTGATAAACAGCTCAGATTTAGGTTTAAGCATATTTACTGTATGGCGTTTTTATCTTCATGTCATTAAAGCTTTACAGTCTTGTGCATGAGCAACTTCAGCACAATCTGGAATTTTAAAGATATGCTTTTTCTTGCTGAAAATTTAATTCACAGGGGAAGACACCCGGGCAAATTGGCGACAGGCCGGGATTCGAACCCACAACGCGGCATATGCATGTGGTCGCCGGCTTTCATCTCTAAGCCGCCCAGGCACCCCATAAAAATACATCTTGATGTTTTTATTCTAAGGTCAGTAATCCATGTTGCTGTTGTCTAATTTTTAGTCACTTCTCTTCTTTGCTTGCTTTCTACGGAGCATGGTCTACAACTACATGTGAATCACCATGCAGATGTGACTACGCTGTGCTCATGATGTTTTCCTGTAAGTTAAAAATCTTAACATAATTTGTGGCAGATAAACAGGATTACATTATATACAGTAGATAACACGCACAACGGAAGGAAATAATTCTGGTAAGGCACTGGCCAGTTCCTAGTTAGAGCAGTCTTATTCAAACAAATGCCCCAAATTCGATTAAGTCCTCTTTGAAAAATGGCTCTGCCTACCTGCTGGTGCCTGATTTGCTTGCGATCTTGTTTGTTAGACAGTATAAGCTGTGGGCTTTGTCTCTGTGGATGGTTATCAGTGTGTCTGTCTGTGCTGCTAGCTTCTTTTGTTCACTCTGTGCTGTATTTGTGGTTGAAACTCAGCATATTTTTCAGCATGCAAATACATGTGACATATATACAGTTGTGGGAAAAGGTTTCACAGAATTAACCTAAAACTCTGCTTAGAGAGACTGAATCCCCAAAAAATCAAACCAAATAAAACCCCCAAGATCCACAGCTTAGACTCTACAGGCCTCAACATGTTAGATGTTAAAGTTTATGGCAGAAAAAGATTGAACATGAATGGCGTGTTTGGAAGAGTTGCCAGGAGAAAGCCTCTTCTGTCTAAAAACAACACGGCAACAGAGCTTGGGTTTGTACGTCTTGTGTTTGAACACGGCTTGTGTTATAGTATCCTCTGTTTGGCCAGAATGCACAGCACCATGTTTGGGGAAAACCAAACAGCATATCAGTGCAAACACCTCATACCAACTGTCAAGCATAGTGGAGGAGGGGTGCTGCTTTGGGCTTGTTTTGCATCCACAGGACCTGACCACCTTGCAGTCACCGAGTTGACAATGTTAATTTCAATGAACTGAAGCAATCTTGTAAAGAGGAGTGGGCCAAAAATTTAAAAAGTGTAAAAAAGTTTAACCCAGTGCTCTTTTAGGTTTTTTGTTTTTAGGTAACAAGGCAAGCTGCTGCTGCTGCTGTTTATCTACACTAAACAGACATCCTCGCAAGACCACAGCCTGCTCTTCTAAAGACGACACTTTTTTTTAGCTTCAAAGGTTCATTAGGTAGGTCTTTAAAATCCCATCTGGGATACATTATAATCTGTAGAATTTCTGGAATGAGACACACTGCCCTGTGTTTCCATCAGAATGTGTAAGACACAGATATATTTAGACATTTGCAAGGGCAGCCCAGGCACCACAGTAGTTTATAGCTGGGTAACAGTGGAGTAGTCTTATGGTAAGAAGAGCACAAGAAGAGCACAAATGCCAGTTTTAACACATTTGGGGGGAGTTATTTTATATCATTGCAAACTTCCCAGATATCAAACCAATACCAATAACAATCCTATGACGCCTGAACTACTTTCACTTTTAATATATTGTTTATATTTTACATAGTAATGTTCAACTTTGGAATATTTAATTTAACATATTGCATCTTGAGCACATCTTTTAAATTCAATTCACTTCAATTTTATTTAAATAGCACCAAATGACAGCAAACGGTCGCCCCAAGGTGCTTTATATTGTAAGGTAAAGACCCTACAGTAGTTGCAGAGAAAACTCCAACAATAAGATGACCCCCTGTGAAAAACACTTGGTGACAGTGAAAAGGATCAAGTCCTTAGTTGTTAGTCCATAGTTTGCAGCACTGTGGTGAAGCTTGCAGTGGTGCTGCACGATGCTGGACTGTTGAAGAGCGACTGTGGTATTTGTTGTCAATGTTAGGTTATGTCAACGGTTGCAGATCCAATTTAAATTTAAGGTGATGGTGCTGATTAGATTAACATGTTGAATTCAAGTTTTATAGTAGCTTTGTGCAGTCTAAGGCAGGGGTGGACAAACTACGGCCCATGGGCCACACCTGGCCCGTTGGTCTTTTTAATCCAGCCCACCAAAGATTGGTACAGAATTGGCCAAATCATATCATAATTATGTCTGATGTCAAGGATTCTGAGAATTACTACAACAAAAGTAACACCAGACTTCAATACACTGGCAAAAACAACACTGTTCACCCTAAAAGTACACTTAAGTAATAACACTGTAATGCAATTTTTATGTTTATGTTTGATATGTATGCATCTGGTGCTGGCTCAGCCCATCTGTCAAATTTCAAAAGGTCAATGTGGCCCCAGAGTCAAAACGTTTGCCCACCTCTGGTCTAAGGGTTGGAAATCAGCCACAACAGATCCTGCAAAATTAGCTTATAGTTTGTTTTTTTTAACCGCTTGGCTAAATCCACCAAGAATAGTGAGTCTCAGAGCACAACTCAGCTGATGATGACTTGCGTACAAAGAAAAATCAACTGGAGCTTACAACAGAAATGATTGTGTCTTTTTTATAAGTGACTATTTTCCCCACACTGCACCACTACAGCAGATCTCAGTGTGCCCAGCCTGCTGAATCCTACTTCAACCAGTGACTGTACTTGTTCTTCTGTTTAGGTTAATCTATAATGTAATCAACAACAAATAGAGACATTTTTTATTTCCTTTGTTTTTTTTTTTATTAGAATTACAATTTAAGTTGAAAAAAAATTGCATTCAATTGTACTAATGATATTTTTATTATATTTAAGTGGCAGGCGGAGGTTCAGTTAGCTTTGCACAAAAGTCATATCCTGTACTTTTTCCATTTTACTTGAGTAAAGAAGTTGAATTAGTGCTTCCACTTTTACCAGAGTATTTTATATCTGTCCTTCTACTTAAGTGACTAATATGTGTACTTTTGTCACCTCTGATAAGACTGTTGTAGCACTGCTGTATTGCCAGACTTTAGAATTGTTAGTGGTTTATTTTATTTTATTTTATTTTTTACTGTCAAAGGTGCCAAAACCTTTAAGTACAGATTGGAAATGGTTAAAATGGATGATCTCTTCAGCAGGAAGATAAATTACCAATGACCAAATGTCCTCAATATCATCACTGTCTCAATTAAGCTTATTTTTTGGCTGGAAAGTGATATAAACATTTTTTCCAGATCCAAATCCACTGGGTGGTCCATGTTTATACAGCCTGCATCAAACAACTCAGTAACAACACCGGGGCAGTGACTATGATGCACTTTTGCAGTCTGTCTTCTGAACACTGCGGGCATCCACTTTTACACAATTACACAACCTGGTGTGCACTCTGAGTGGATTCTTACTTCACTAGTTGCTTCACTAGTTGCTTCACTAGTTGCTGTCTTGTCTACTATGTGCAAGACAAAATACAAAGTGACTCATTTTTCTTCTTTTTTCATTCTCATCCTTCTATAATCACACTCTCATCAGCTGTTACTTTCTTTCACTGAGTGATGATCACCGTCAGCAAGCGAGCTCACATAAGAAGTCATTTACATCTGACTAAGAAACATTTCAGTTGCGTTTTACCCAGACACATTATTGTTGCAATCAGGTAGTTGGTCACACAGAGCTGGGTAAAGTCCTGCTAGAACAAATATTTACTTTGGCCTTAACTGTATGAGTGAATGCAGACAGGTTTATATTAAAACAGAATCAACAGTTTCCTTCATGGTCGAGAGGGCTTTGCTTTAATATTTAAATTGAGATCAGTTACATGCTGTAAAGCACTCCCTGATCTTAAAGCCTTTATGTTGTTCTCTGCAGCTCAAATGCCTCCAGTGGGACTTCAAGACCTGACAAGAGCACCGCTGAGGGAAAAGTTATGGCCAATGTTAAAGTTTTTGTGGAATTTCAAAGTAAAACAAGGGGAATAAATAAGTAACAAGATTAATATAATAGTGGACAGCACCTCTACATTTATAATATAGTTTATGCGACACATGTATGTTACTAAAATGTTACAGGTCTGTTGATTATTCAGTATTTATTTCAGTATACCTTTACCACCTTCTTACATCACTCCAATGTAAGTTGATGAACAAAATCAGCCCTGCAATCTTTCCAAATAATTTCACATTGATTGTCTTTTTACAGATGAGCATAAAGCTAAAGTAAAAACGGTAATCTTTTTTTAAAAAACTTTCACAGTGAAATTAAGGAGGAAGGCCAGTAAAAACACTGGAGCTGAGCTGTGATGTCATCAGTTACGCTGCTGTTCCAGCTGTGCACTGCATCCTGCCAAGTACAAAGTACTTGAGTATTGCGAAATGGCCGGGGTTCATAAACTACGATCAAAAGTGTATACGTGATTAATCAATTTTGCTTCCACAGCAAAAAATAAAGCCAAAATGCAGTAAACAGTTTGGCAGCTGTGAGTTTATGTCTGCAGTATGTTTAAACTGGCATAGGTGTTAGAAAACAAATGTGTCATTAAACAGGCACAAAAGTATAACTAATTTATAAAAACAGAAATGCTGGAGGTTGTGTACGCACACTAAAATGCAAATCAATGCGAGCATAGTTGTAAAAATCAACATGCAGGAATCCACACTTATGTGTTTTTTTAGCAAATTAAAAAAAGACTGAAATAATGAGAAATAATAATCATCAAGCTCTCCATAAGTAAAATAATAAAAAGTACACTTGAAATGAAGAAACCGCGCTTACGAACATCATGGCTTCGAAGGCATCATTTATTTAAATGCACAAACTCCTGAAAGCTAAAGCATGAAGCATTTCTGCTGCTCTGTGTGATCCTAGATGACATCATTACTGAGTTATCACATTCACAAGATTTTCAGAAAGCTTGACCTCTGACCTTTTCTTTTAGGAAATCTTTAGTTAGATGCATCTATGGTATGAATTTGAATATCGTTCAAAGTGTTTGTGGAACAGACGCTGCTGCCAAGGCTTTGACAATAGCTCGACTTTATCTTCAAGGTAATTAAAAATGACAGCGCAGTAGCAAACAATGCTTTAAAAAATGTGACAATATTCATAGTTAGCTGGTATTCAATCTCACACCCAGTGTGCAGTTACCAAATCAGTTCAAAAACAATGAAATAAATATGCCACATATTAACAGCAGCAAGAGGAAATGATCTCACATTCCCATCAGCTCTCAGCAGAGGAATGAGACCATCTGAATGTTCCCCCGTTGTAAATAAGGGCTAAGTTCTGGTGATTTGGGGAACAAAGAGCAGCTTGATGATGCTTTCACAAAAGCAGGGCGCTCCAGTAACTGACCGCTCAATCCTAGTCACAACAAAAGCCGGGATTGTCTGGATACTCCAGGGGCTGTGGTGCTGCAAATACCAAAACTCAGACTGAAACTGGAAAATGTTCTCGTCATAAAGCAATCAATGCAGAAAAGCTCACATGACAAAAAAAAAAGAAAAAAAGAGAGAATAGAGATTGAAACGGACGTTAGTGATTTTCCTAACGGTTACTTTGGTTTTGTTTGTGGCTGAAAAGATAACGGATAACGGACTCGTCCTGTTCCCTCTTCTGCTCACCTTGTTTTACCAACTCTATCTTTACAGTGAAAGAACTCTATTCTTTAGTCTCCAGCTGATGATGAACACACAGTTTTCACACACACACACACCTAACCACAATCCAAAGAGGCTCACCTCCAACCCAAGGAGACATTCTGTGTTTTTTGTGCAGCTTTCCTCTGCATGTTTCCCAGTTTTAGAGACAAAATGAATCACTCATTACTGCAAATTGTGCAAAACAACCAGACATGGGCTATTAAGTAAGGGCCCATTATACTGGACATTACTGGGCTCACAAATGGCAGCCCACGACTAAAGTGACATCATATCCGCCAGTGCAAGCCACGCTTTGGTGTCGATTTGGTGGGCTGTGCACCTCTCCGTGTTTGCAAACATCACACGGGTGGTGCCGCCGGGTTGAACACACAAGTGTGCGTGGTTTCAGGCACATCCTGCTCTAAATACCAGAAAGTGTTTGCTTCAGGGTTCAGTTTCAATTCTATATCAGTGTGGGAGCTCAGAGATCCACAGATTACACAGAGGGAGATTTAGCGTTTAGGTTTTAAGACAAAAATAAGTGGATCATCTCCATACTGCCAGACAGATGAGATCCTCGTGACTGTGTGATCGCCAACAATCTGAAATTCCTCAGCTTGATAAAAGAGCCTTTGTCTGTGAGTAGAACTGGATTACTATGCCTCATGCAATATTGATAAAATGACCAGCCACAACACTAGGGTACTGTTACCACAAGAGTCAGATTTCCACCAGAGAAGTTGTTACACCCAATAGCTGCGATAGGATATGGTGGTGGAGAGATGGGTAGTATAGCTCTACAATGCTAAGTGTGGGTAAGCACAGATAAAACACCCAGGCAGTGTGAGCGCACCTGCAGAAGAGAGGAGGGAGGTCGAGAAGGAGACAGAAGGAGAAGTTTATATCCCACTTCTAGCATTGCATAAACTTTCTTTTGCTACCATGGCGACAAAATACATTACATTTTATTCAGCTTAACAGCAAAGTGGGTAACACTTCTCCATCGTTATAAGTACACTGTACTTTTCAGAGCACAGTGCACATTGTGGTGTGACTTAACCTTGGCTAACGTCCAGGACACTCCTTTCCTGTACACGCTTTTTGAAAATTATGTTGAAATTGAGCGTGATTGTGAAAGAAAAAGAAAAATTGCGTTAGCCTTCATTTAAAGGTCCCATAGGCCTGAAAATTTTGATTGTATTTATTTTTTCTTATAAGTTGAAGAACAGTACTTAAAATTATTTAATATTTACAGTATAATCTGTGTCGCCTTTTCTGTAAAAATACCTGGAAGTCAGGCAAAGGTTAAACCACTTCATAATATGGCGCACACCCCAAAAAGTACAGTGTGCTTAAAATGTAAGATGGGGTAATATTATTTGTTTTTATAAAAAAATTACCAGTATTTAAAACTTAGTTACAGTATAAACTGTGTCACCTTTCCTGTAAAATACACAGGATTAAGGCACTATTTAACATTACTCATGCACTACCTAAATGTACTTACAATATAATTATTTCTTCTTTCCCATAAAATGCATGACGTGGTGCTCTTACGCAGTTCTTGAAATTACTTACAGAACAATGCGTGTCTCCTTTCCTGTAAAATACCTGAAATAATGCAATGCTTAAAATTACTCACGCACTTCCTAAAATTGCTTTTGCATGACTTAAGATTACTTAATTGCTACTTCAGTTTTCTTACAGTGAAATTATCTTTTTCCCATAAAAGCCTCACTTGTTTCAACCTTATTCTAGTGTACCTACATTTAAGTATTTATAGGTAAATATAATTATATTGTAATTACAAGGGAACTGCACCCTTAGTCATCTAGGAGGATATGCTGTGCTGCCTTCAACCAGAAGGGGAATGCTGGGGGAGTAACTGACACAGAAGAAAGACTATGATGGTGAAGGTGTGGCTTAACTTAAATGAGCTATTTCGTTAATGCTTTCAGGACCCTGCTTGATTTTCCCTTGGCTTTTTTTCTTAAATAGCCATGTCTCCATCAGTGATTAAGTGACACTACACGGCAGTAGCTTTTTGTAAGCTTTGGAATGCTAATAATGAAACATTTATTATCTAAACCATTGGGGACAGTTACATAAAAGCACATTTGGAAGTTAATATATTAAAGTCATTTTCATTACCTTTAAAGCTTAAAAAGTCTCCTTTCTGTAAAAGTGAAACTCTTCTGGAATCTCAGAGAATGAACTAAAATGTTTAAGGGACAGAATTTTTTTTTACTTTTGAACTTCAACTAGAAACATGCAGGATGTTGTGCGAGGATGTTTTTCCTCTCTGAGGGTGAAACGCTGTTTACATGAAAGAATCAACTTACTTTTCCTCCTAAGAAAGTGTGCAGTGCCCTCACACTATACCGCGCTATACCGCGAGACAGTGTCTAAACAAACTCATTAAAGGGGGCCCATTACGCTCATTTTCACCTCCATATTTGTATCATTGAACTATGAATTGTTCCAGTAGATGTGCAGTGACGAACTTTGTCAGTCACAAGGTGAGGCAGTCCTAAAGCACATATTGCTTTATAGTCCTTGTTGACATTATGAACATAATGTTATTTCTAGTTACACTTAAAACCACTGACTGAGTCCATAAACTCATCAGAGGGGTTTACAGAAACCATGGATAAAGATAAAGGGAACTGATGACTACTTCCCCAATATACTTCTATACAACCACACTTTGAGACCTGGAGGTTATGTCTTTTATATATATAGTCTATAGAGAAGGTATTCCTGTCCCTTTAAATCCCCTCAGTAAAGGCCTACTTTGTTTTGATTGGCTGCCCCTCGTCTGGCTTCTGAAACAAAATCTGTTGCTTGTGATCACATCGTGCGAATGTTTCAAAAACAAAGACAGCTTTTCAACTCTGCTGTTACATGTTTGAACCAAAATCGAGTCCAGAAACATTAACATCTGTTGGAATGATTGTATGAACTTTCATTGTGAGTTATCATATCTTCTATTTGTATGAGTTGTTTTGTGTGTAATCCTGTTGGTTTGGTTTCACTTGGATGGGGACAAGCTTGTGATAATATTAAAGGAGCTTTCGAAGGAATACTGATTATTATCACAGGCTGTCCCAGCCACACAGAGAAACTCCTCATTGTTAAAATGGAGGACACCCCCAACCTCATATGCATACAAAGAGCTATCACATAAGTGCGAACCTTTAGGTCACGTGAGGTTACATCCATATATGGGGACTGGGGGACTGTACACTGTAACCAGAAGTAGCTGTGGTCATGTGACTTCTTTTGTATGCGGATGTCAATAAAAGCTGGAGAGGCCAGCTGCTCGGTGAAGGTTTCCTTTCCTCTGTGTCTTAGGGATGCAGAGGGAGGTCCCCTCCTCTGATCCGTGAGGGATGCAGAGGACGGCCTTCCCTTGCAAGTAAAATGCCAGTTATGCGTTTGTTCCTTGTTTAT
>VUQK01027349.1:0-12051 GCA_015106715.1 Bujurquina vittata | reverse complement strand
AAAAAAAAAAAACTGGATTTGAGCAATGTTTGGTTACCCATAACTGAAAGATGGCCAACATATCTGAAGTTTGGAAATTGCTTACAGCAGCCATATGGCTGCACTCAGATCCATTAATTCATAATGATCCCTGTGTTCATCTAGTAGGTTCAGGGAGCAAGAGGTACATTAGAACTAAATTGTGGTTGAAGGTTTTGCTTAAAATGTTTAAACATAAAAGCAATCCTTTCATTCCAGCTAGTGTTCTGCTTCAACTGCTGCACTTGCAACTCTTCTGTGTAGCATCCTCATCCTCACATGGCCTTCATTGTTCTCCTAAAAGGAGAATTGTATTAGGCCAAGAATGTGAACTGTAGGAGAAAGTATAGTAACATTCGATGATTTCTGCTTTTTAAAATAAAAATTGGGATGTGTCTTTTTACCTCCATCTCATTCCGTTGAGTACTGCTTTTTCTTTTCTTGATCTAAAAAGGAAAATAAAGTTACTCTCCTCTAGCGCTTGAAACCCATTTCCACTTGACAGGACTTGCCTTGTATTTGATGAGCTTGAACAAATGATAGGAAATTGTATCCTCTTTCATTAGCATAAGCCTTGGCTCCACTCTCTGGTTCAGTCCACCTGAACACGCAAATGTTAGTATGCAACAAGATCCAGTTTCTGTGTAATGTACAGAACAAAACTGATATTTTTTACCAGTGTATATGCTGACTATCATTCCCACAATCACAGTTGTTAAGAAGCCAATGAGAGAGAAGTAAAGGTAGGAAGGAGAGCGCCAGTTAGATGTACGATGTCTGAAAGAGAATGGCACTTGTAAACCGTCTTGTTGTCAGTGCAATTACAGGTTTTTACTCGAGTACTATAAAAGGAGTAAAAGAGTATACTTACCTGTTACCATCTTGCACTAGAGACATGGTAGACAAGTTTAGCTGTGGTGGAAGAGCAGTAGTCCAGTTGACACTGCTGGAAGTGGTGACGTTACAGCCCTCAGTACTTAATGACAGAGGTCGGGTCATCTCGGGATCAGGAGGCGACAGCATGTGTCCAAGGGTTACAGTCAGGGCTGCAGCAGACCCAAATGCAAGGCCAAACAAACCTCCCTGTGGACAGAGAAACAGGTACGCAGTTAAGCTCACATGTGGTTCAGAGGTTAGTATTTGATCGTCATTCTTACTTATGACAGCTAATAGGACTAAAATACCACTCATGGTGCAAACAGACTAGTGGCAGTGTAGTTAAGGTGCTTTATTCCATGTGAGGACAGCATTTGACAAGCTCCAAAACTTTAGTGATCATTTCTTCCAAGTGGATTCTTGCTGCAAATATTAGTTTCCCCTTTAATTCAAGGGTCACTGCCACTTGAAAGCCATTTCACCCCAACCCTTTTCTAACCACAGCATTACAAGTGTCAATGATTTAATGTTCAGTTCATGTGACGACTAAGCCAGATCAACTTCACCTTAACATGCAAACACAAGAGAAAAACCACTGCAGACTTACTTTGGAGTTGGCAAATGAACAGAGGATCCCCAAAACGAATAGACCAAACATAGGACCTCCAGCTACCCCACCGATGACAGCTCTTGCCTGTTTGAGACATGTACATATGCACGTTTTACTGAAGTTAGGACTGTTTGGTACTAAATACAGACTGATGCCATTCACATTGTGACTGTATTAACAGCTATTCTACCTGAACCAGTAGTCCCATAAGTGATGCGAGCCCAGCCATTGTAATGCACACAACTCCATAACCAATACCTGCAACAAGATTGTGTAACTGATATTTTTATCATGAATTTAGACAGTTTTTCTTCGTGTACCAATGCATAAGGGCAAGATTACTAATCAGCCATGTGCAGCATGTACTGTAAACAGAAAAGGCATTTACTTAGCCCTCTGGAGATGTAGAGCAATTGCCTGTCAGTCAGTCTGATGTATGGCTTGATCAGGTCCTCTAGAGTGACTGCAGCCATTGCATTGATGATGGAAGACACTGTGCTGGGTTTAAAGATAGTTAACTCATTTCCTCAATTGGGTACTGAACAGTAGTGAAAATGTCTGAGAAGCACTTAAATGGCAGATTACTAAGTGTTAAATTGTGTTGACGGCTAGGAAACATGGGCACACCACTAAAGTACACAATCTAGCAAAACAAGGGTATAAAAACCTTAAGGTGCCACTGTATACTGCTGCAAGAAACAGTCCTGGGAGGCCAGGGTGGTCTTTCAAGATGTCCATGACCAAATAGGGCATCAACTATAAAGTAACAGGGCTCAACGTGAGTGCTTGGAAGATCACAGGACATTGTGGTATTCTGGCAAGTCCACTGGTATTTTAAGTGCAATTATATTAAAACACAGGATTCCAAATACCTGATCAGGAGAAGAAATTAGTCCAGCTGTCCACGGATCACAGTTCTTATAGAATGAGTAGAGGCACAATCCTGAACACACTGCAGATGCCAGGAACAAGCAGAAACTTGCCAGGTTGATGAAAACAGCACTGAAAGAGACCAAGCAAAACAGTAGGATGTGTAGTATGCCATCACTGGCCATTTTCATCTTTTAAAGATGAATTACCAGATAAACTGGGCACTACAGGAATGGGTTACGAATCTGTACACTTGTTTATGGATGCAATGCATCTGGGTTAGTTACGAGAGGCTCCTTAAATCAGACCAAGTATAGTCCTTATGAATATAGATCCTGCTTGCAAGGACTCATTGAAAACAGCTACAGTAACAAGCATCATGGTTTCTAATGCCACAGCAAGATTCTCCAAGTTAGTTATGACTCACATCCTGGCATGAGTGATGCTCTTGCATGAGTTGTATTTCTGAACCTGACTCTGGTTAGTTCCACTGGCCATGGTCCAGCCAACCGTCCCGCCGATGAGTATGGTCCAAAAGGTGTGCCTCCTCAGAGGATTCAAGTCAAAACTGGGAAACAGATTAGTATACCTTGTGCACCATCTCCAAAAATTCAAAATTGAAGTCATCCCAAGTCCAAATTGAGGAAAGACCCCATTTAAGATTGCAACTGTTAACATTGTGAAAGACCTATAGTTGTGCCCATTTACTGCATTAATTCCTCAGTATTTAGATGCGAGCGTTTGAAAGTTAATTTTTCCCCTCTACTCACTCCAGAAAGTTGATTCTTCCACCTTGTTGTGAAATGGACAAGACTGAGATTCCTCCTTCTAAGAGGAGACACTTGCATATGACAGACATGAAGCCCGCAAACATTACTCCAATCTACAAGATAGAAATCGAATTGTTAGGTCAAGAGCTTGTCACCACAGCCATATGAAAAAAATCGTTTAATTTTGTATTTTTACATTGATGCAGGAGCATGAGAAATTTAGTTGCAATTTAGAGTTGAAGCTAAAAATGTCTTGGCACCGTAAATTGACTCATTTCCCCCCTGTAGGCTGTGCTCCATTAACATTATGCTCTGCATAATTGTCATAAATGTGACACCTGCATTTGAAAGCCTACCTGGAAAACATTTATCCACACCACTGCCTTCATTCCACCCTGCAACAATGTAGACAAAACATGTGCTGTCCATAAGCCTATTCAGATGCAGGTAGAGTTCAGGTTATGGGGTCAAATGTGTCAGAACTGATTGATGCAGATTCTGTTACATACCAGTGTGCAGCACACGGTGCAGACCATTCCCGTTACAACGATTACAAGCCACAGATTCCAGCCTGTCACTGCAGAGAGGGGAAAGGGCTAAAAACACTGGTCTCTCAAGGAGCTGCAAGTGTCCTCATCGAGTAATGTTTCCAGAATCTGCTTTGGACTGAACATACCTTGGTTTAAAGCAAGAGCAGGAGCATAAATTACAAGTCCAGTGAGCAGGAACTGGGAAAATAGAAGAAAAAGTATCTGGTTACAGATATGCAGGTATATCCACACAAGTCCTGTACTTATGTTTCCTGCCTTCTTACTCACTGCCTGTATAATTGTGACAAGTGTTGCCAGCAGTCGGGTCGCTCTGTTAAAACGCAGCTCCAGATACTTGGCAGAAAGAACAGTTACTCACACTACAGCCAGATGGGTTTGTTTTTAAGACTGTAGCAGTGGTGGTGGCGCGTTTAATGTACAAATTTAAGATGCCTGCACTGTAGAACCATTTGCTTTTCTTCAATAAATTAAACTACACAGTTCATAACAATTTAACTACCAGGTTAACCACAAGCTCAATAAGCTGATAACACTTTGAAATTATGCACGCCAAGTGGAAACACTTACCTGAAAGGTGCTGTTGATGGCCAGCCTGTAGAAGACTGGGAGAAAGACTTCAGATGTCAACACCTGTGCCAGAAAATAGGCAATGCAAATGTAGCCTATGATGGCTCCATAGCAGTACACCTGCAGACAGGGAAAGCTTCAGTTTACCAAACTGGAAAAAGTACAAATGAAGCTGATAAAGCTGCAATACTTAATACAGTATAAAAAAGGTTTATTAAGTTGTGTCACCACTTTAAGGAGCACGTAAGATGTCCAACAAAAACATTAAAAGCCAAGTGTTCATGGAGGGAAATTAAACTCCAGCAACAAATTAAACTGCAGTGACAGGACTTGATGCCAATCTTGCCAAATTACCTCGACCGGCATGGACAGCAGTATGATGGACGACAGGATGCCGGCGGTGAGGGACAGGGAGACGGGCAGAGCGCTGAGTTTTCGGCCTCCGGTTAAAAAGTCCCGGGAATTCGATGGGCTTCTTCCGATCCTGGCATAATATACGCTAATACCAACAGACACAAGCAGCGTCAACGCAAACACAATATAGTCAGCGATGTGTAACGGGTCCGCTCCAGGTACGTCCTCGTTCATTTTTGTTTCAAATCAGATAAAAAAACTAACAATAACCCAAAAAAACAAAAATTAATTGAAACTCCGACCCAGATAGGCCTTTACAAATCACCGAAAACCATCACGTTGAAGCACTTCAGCGTTCATATTCCTGAAATAGTGGGCTACCCAACCTGCACAGGTGGTGGTGATTAACACTCCTCACCTGGCAGGCGCGCACTGATCGGCACCAGGTGCGTGCCCACTTCCGGTTCAATGTGTATAGAAAGCCCTCAGTGCCGAATATCGCCACTTTTCTGTCTGGCTGCATTTTATTAGATGGCATTTTTTTCACATCTTTTCTTTGCCAGACAGGTAAGCGTGATATTTGATCGCTTTCCATTAATGTAGTCATGTGCTATAATGTTTTGTTTTATATTAATATTAGTTGTCCAAATACAAATATATAAGTTGGATTTTTTTTTATGTTGAGAGCATGTCTCAAGGTTTAAGATGTTTAAAATGATGTTTTGGAACAAGGGTTATAAGAACACAATAAACAGTGATGTGCAAGACTTTGTGAAACACTGAAACATTTAAAGCAATTGAGCCGGAATTGTATCAAAGTTTCGAAACAATCTAAAACTCATCTCCACAGCAACACCTGCTGGCCAGTGTGGTTATCTTGATAATGCAGTTCTGTGACACACGGACATGCCCTTCACAATTCCAGACGAAGCTGCTTATTATACCAGACTATTAATATTTTTGATCAGCAACAGTTTTGAACCTGCTCAACTTTCTCCTGCTGTTTATGAAGTATTTATTTTACAGTTATCTTAAATGTTTGTCCATATACATTTCTCTGTTAAGTCATGTGTGTACACTACCTGACTTACTCACTTGTGAGGGAATTTTTACATGGTAATGTCTCAAACTGAAAACAACAAGTTGTTCAATTATTTTTTGGCAAACATTTACAAGTTGCTGGTCCTCTGAACACATATTTACCTTCTACATTTATATAAACTTCGAAATTGATTTTGATGTTTATATCTGACAAAATGCTACCTATTGGTCCTGAATGCTGCCTGAATGAGATAAAGTGAAGACTTCTGAGGCCACAAGCTTTCTAAGGTAACCTGAACTTACTGACACTAGCTGGGGTGGCCCAGACTGTGTGCTAATTATACATGCTCTGTGCTATGGAATATGTGGGTGCATTCATGATTCAGATCACTGTGGGCAATGCACGTGCACACTAAAGAAACAGTGGAGAAGCCTTAGCAAGAGAATGTAGGCTGCATCCAAGCAACATCTGCTGTGGCATGGCTGTAATCATAACAGCCTTGCTTTCTCACTTAATCTTAGGCTCACCTCTTTCAATTGTTCCTACAGGTGAAAGAGGTAATCCTCATCTTGGTGGCTCCCATTTAAACCTAGATGATCTAGATAACTGCACCTTTCACACCACTGGAAACCCCTGGCTTTACAGAATGTTCAATCCAAGGCATTTGGGACACTTTTTTTCAATCCTCTAGTGGCTCAGCCACAAAGTGATAGACCATGTAAAATCACAAAGTGGGGTCAGCGGATGCTGAAGTGCATAGCGCACAGAGGTCACCAATTGGATGCAGTGTTGCAAAGCACGCCTCCTGGAAGAATGGTCAAAAATTCCCATAAACATTCCTAAACCTTGTGGAAAGCCTTCCATAAAGTATTGAAACTGTTATAGATTTGCCCTGAGTACCTGAAGGCTCTGGATGATGTAGAGTTGTCTTGGTTGACATGCCTCTGTAACATCGCTTGGAGATCTGGGGCAGGCTGGGGTGGTGAGCCGGACCGGAGAGACCGGAGGGTGTGCTCCAACACTCCTCAATTTTCCCGGGAAGGTCTATTCCAGTGTGCTCGGATTTGGCTCAAGGATGAGTTGCTGCCCCAGGTGGAGGAGTTTTAGTATCTCAGGGTCTTGTTCACAAACAATGGGAGAAGGTGATGGACTGCTGGATTGGAGCTGCAGGCGTTGCATCAATATGTTGTGGTAAAGAGGGAGCTGAGCGTGAAACTGAAGCTGTGAATTTACCGGTCAGTCTATACGTCCCTACCCTCACCTATGGTCATGAGCTGTGGTTAGTGACCGAAAGAATGAGATTGCAAATACAAGCAGCAGAAATGAGCTTCCTCTGTAGGGTGGCTGGCCTCTCCATCAGAAACAAGGTGAGGAGTGCTGCCATTTGGGAGGGGCTCAAAGTAGAGTCGCTGCTCTTCCACATCAAAAGGAGCCCGTTGAGGTGGTTTGGGATGCCTCCTTACACGCTGGCCTAGGAACACCTTGGGGTCCCCCCGGATGAGCTGGACGAGGTGGCTGGGGAGCGGGAGGTCTGGGCTTTTCTGCTTAGGCTGTTGCCTCCTCGAACCAGTCCAGAAGAAAATGGATGGATGGATCATAAAATAGTTATTTTGTTCCGATGGCACACAGGAGCTCACATAGAGGGCTGGGATGAGAACTTACCTGCCTTTTCATGCCCCCAAAGAAGCAAGCAGCGGAGCTCTACTTTGTTTCCTTGTAATATGCTTATTAGTGCCCACATATATGGCATATGTATGGTGGAGAGAGACAATCATGCCTTGACACAAAAAGGGAAGTTATATTAAAATCTAAATTTTCTAAGTGGACACATTATCTCTTCAGCTCCAGGGCACTCAGAAACTCAGAATTATAAAGACACGTTCAGACATCTTAAATGGCTTATAGTGTTAGTGAGCCCATAAACACTGTACCTCTATCCATCCGTTTATTATGTGCATTGATCTTGTGTAGTGAAGGCTGGAGATGGCTAATTGATACAAACACTAACATTCATATTTGTGCTTTTAACTTGTGAAAGAAAAATCACAATGATATGGAAGAACTTGCACAATTTTATTTCAAAGCAGTGATAGTTTGCTTTTTCAAAAAGTCACATCATAATTCCTCTTCTAAATTGCATTTATTTTATAAGACCATAGAAAAAAAAGAGGGTTTAATTTAATAATAAAAAAACAGCTGGATTTTTATGAGAGAGTGCTTCTTTTTGGCATGTCCAGCTCAACATCACAGAAACCAGGATTAGGATTCCCAAACTTGTTCTCCCTGTCCTTTTTCAGGTCAAACTTTCCTCTTCTTCTCATGGCCTAAAAAGGGAAGAACACAGTAAAAACTCAGGAAGTGAATCTATCATATATGACATTTCCTTAGTGCAACAGTACTTACTCTGTCTTTGATGAATTTAAAGAAGTAGTAAAAACTTGTGTCTTCTTTCATTAGCCTGAATCTGGATTCTACTTTCAGCTTCCAACCTCCTGAATGTTCATCAAAAACACACAAAAATCCTCAATAACTATAAAACAGTGTAAGAAAAATATGCTGAATGAAATGGTAATTACCTGTGAACATGCTGACTATCAGTCCCACACATATAGTTATAATAGTTCCTATTGGACTGAAGTAAAGGTAGGAGAGTGAGTACCAGTCTGCCAGTGCAGGCCTGCCGATGGAAGTAAAATAGCAAATTTTTAGCAAACATTGAATGCAAGAAATGAAATCTTGCACATACCGAAAAAAAAACAAATATACAAAAAACATCTCATCAAGATTTTTATTGCTGAAAATACCAAATGTTGATTCAGGGCTGGGTGTTAAAATCGTATCATATCACATCTTTCTATTGGCTATTTAGTGTTGCCTCTAGGTTATATGGCATGTAATATAAAACCACACTTACTTGCTATTGATGTGTATTGGGGCTGCTGTGGTGGAGCTCGGGTGTATCGGTAGATGAGTGGTGGTCCAGCTGAAGCTGTCCGTCATGGTAAAGTTACAACCTTCAGTGGTCAGCGACAGAGGCCGACTCATTTCAGGAGGGGGAGGGTATATCTGAGCGCCAATGCCCACCCACAGAGACACAGCCAGCCCCAACACAACACCTGACAAAGCTCCCTAGAAGAAAATTTTAACCCGTAAGAGCCCACACCCATTTCTCATTGAAGGAAATTTTATTCAGAATTTTGACAATCTTTTTAAATAAAGCTTATTCAAGAAATTTTCCAGAACATTTTATGGGTAATGAGTGCAATTTCAATTCCAAAAAAGTGGATGTGTGTAAAAATTTAAATAGAAAGTGCATTGATTTGTAAATGTAATAAATCTATATTTTGTAATAAAAATATTAAAAATAAAAATTTATACAATGTACTATTTAAAAAATAGAGGTCATTTTGAATTTGGGCAAAGATGTTAGGACTGGTCTATGTGCACCACTGTGTTTCTTGTCAGTAACACTTGCCAGCCTTTTGTTGCACTCGTAAATATTTTGAGATGCATTGCTGCCATAGACATCGCGATGAGCAGATGTTTTTTTATGAAATGGTCAAATGTCTGAGTTTAAACATTTGATATGTGTTCTATATTCTACTGTGAATAAAATGTCAGCTTGAGATTTGTAAATCCTTGTGTTTTGTTTTTACTGATTTTCTACACAGTGTCACAACTTTTTTTTAATGGGGTTTGGACAGTTAAGTGGAGATATACTTACCTTTGCTGTGGCAAATGGACAGAGAATGCCCAGTGTGAACAGTCCAAGTAAAGGACCTCCAATGACCCCAAATATACTGATGACTGCCTGTTTAGAGGAAAACACATATGTGCTAAGCTGTAGACGTCATTCTCATAAATGATCAATTTTAATCATTAACACATGTATACATGCTGTAATAGTTTTTCTTATTAGATCAACCAGACTATGAAGTTTACATGCTGCCAGATTTACTCTACCTGGAAGATCGGTCCTATGAGTGAGGCCAACCCAGCCATCCCAATGCATAAAACCCCATATAGGAGGCCTGTAAACAAAATTGGAAAAGAATTTGGAATTTTCATCCTTAATTGTTTCTTAACAAATCCAGTTTTTAACTGAATCCTTTTCAGCTGAAATGCTATAAAGATTCAACACATACTCATTCCTTTTGAGATCCATGACAGTTGGTTCTCTGACATGCTAGCATATGGTTTGATTAGGTCCTCCACTGTCACGGCAGCCAGTGCGTTGATGCCGGAAGAGACTGTGCTATGGGTTGAAATGGCAAAAAACCCAATTAAAGAAGTGACATCATAAAACTAGCCTGTCTCTACAGACAGCAATCAGCATTGTGCTATAAGCTGCTAACAAAAGCAGACAGTAAACACTAAATTCTCATTGTGTACTACGTTTAATCTGTTGAGAGTAATAACTTTAATGATCAACAACCTTAAAGATCCACTAAACGCTGCTGCCACAAACAGTCCAGGAAGGCCAGGATAGTCTCGCAAGATGTCCATCACCAAATAAGGCATGAGCTACAGAGGGACAGTGATACTGGATTAAAGGATCAAGCGGGCAGGGTAGCACTAATAACTGTCAAGTCAACTGTGAGCAAACAGTGAAGGAATATTACTAATCTTTAGTAATATTTTGGTACTTTGCAGTTGTGTAAAGTTTTATCCCTTGTCCTCATTCCCAAGGTTTCAAACACTGTGTATTCAAAGATGATCGTGTCTCAGAGGTTAACACAAGGTAACTTTGGCACTGGTGCCATTACACATCCTTCATAGCAATAGTGACGCTAACTCTCAGCTCTTGATATATGGACCTTGGTTGGGGCACCTTGACATCACAGTTTAATGAAGTGGGTACCCAGTTTCAAACCACTCCTTATTTCTTTATATGTTGCTGGGCAAATGGGTTCAGAGCTTTATTGAAAAATGTCTAGAACATAAATTGATATATAGTATACAAGTCAATTTTGTACAATTCTAAAGAGCTTGAAATTAAATATTTGATATGGCTTGTTCACCAAGCCAAGATGCACCAGGGTTTGGTCTGGTTTGGCTCCTTGGAAGTCATTGGGTGGATGCTGGTTGGGGCAGATGTATGAGGCAAACTTGTGTGTGTGTTTGTGATTTGTTACGTTGTAACTCTCGGCTATGCCGTGCATCTCTGTCATACCTGATCATGTGCAGAAATGGCTCCAGATGTCCAAGGGTCACAGCTTTTATAGACGGAGTAAAGACACATGCCCGCAAACACCGCACATAGCAATATGGCCCACAGGCCCAACAGGTTGATGTACAAAGAACTGAAGAAGAAAGACAGAAAATAAATGGACTGAAATATGAAGGAATTGCTATGCTATTTGTCTCTGTAGTGTAATATTATGAGTATGATTGATCATATTCATAGATAACTAGCATTTCTAAAAACACGTTTGTTGTTGAGAATCTTTAAAAAAAAAAGGTTTTTTCTTTGTAAATGCCCCCCGTAAATGCATCCTATAATAAAACAGGACTCACACTCTAGCATGAGTGATGTTCTTGCAGGAGATGTACCGCTGAACCTGGGACTGGTTGGTGCCATATATACTGGTCCATAGAAATGTTCCTCCAATGACAACAGTCCAAAAAGTGTGTCTTCTCAGAGGGTTTGGGTCAAAGCTGATGAAACACAAAAAGTGCTGAAAATCACTAATTGGTTCTGAATTCATCAGGTAGGTTATCTAATCTCCAATGGGCACCATTCACAAAGGTTGAGAGATTACATTTCTACATAAAAGACAGCTGTCTTAACTTTACCAGCATATCCCATAGATCTTGAGTGGGTAACTAAGTGGTCAAATCGAGTGATATTGTTTGCTCTGTGCTAGAAAGAATGAACAAATCATGACCTCCAAATTCATGTAAGGAACTGCTGTAGTGCTTAGCCACTGTACATGCAAATTGCTGTTGATTTAATACTATTATAGTAAATTAACTGATAAGATGCCCGTTGCAATAGCAGTATGAAAACTGCCACAGTAAATATGTTGTTACTGTAGGTCTTGCGCTGAGAGTTCACTCGTCACCTCTATAGTGAATATTCATTTTAATATTTGGGTCAATACTCACTCCAAAAAGTTGATTCTCCCTCCATGCTGTGAATCTGAAACAATAGTGAGGACTCCACCTTGTAAGATCACAGACCTGATGATGACAGACAGGAAACCTGCGAGCATTACACCAAGCTGGAGGGGAAAAAAATGAGATCATTTTAGTTTGCTTATCAAATATATATATATATATATATATATATATATATATATATATGGAAACACTGCAAAACTATTTTACTCATAAACAGATTTGAATGAAAAGTGGCTAAGCAAAGATTAGCTTCTTGCTGACGTAGCATAC
>VUQK01027345.1:18148-35791 GCA_015106715.1 Bujurquina vittata | reverse complement strand
CTCCCCCAATGGCATCAAAAGAGAAATTGACTCCTAATGGAACAAAAAAAAAAAAAAAAAAAGCACAAAGACCCACTAGCGGCACCTAGAGGCTGTAATGTCCATTACATAGAGTGTTCGGAGAAATAAACCACTCATCATACTTACTGTATCTTCACATCTTAAAAGCTTATGTAATAATATGACTTGGATAGATTTTTTTTCTGAGAGCAATGGAGTAAAGAGCATAGGATCTCATATTTCCATCCATGTATTCTATTCTACGTCTGTACGTCCTCTGGGGGTTGCATCAAAGAGACAGCCCAAAAAGTATTCTAGAGACGTAAAAGTTTCACAGAGTCTTTTCATTCTTCCAAGAGGCAATGGTGTAGTACAGATCCCCTTTTCCTGACATTTATTCCCTTTAGAATTAGTCAATTAGTTTTAATCAATAAATCGGTGAAACAAGGTCCAAAAGGTGCAGTTATTCTGTTTTATATAATAATAATAATAATAATAATAAATGCCTTACACTTATATAGCGCTTTTCATGGTGCTCAATGCACTTTACAATTTTAAATCAATTATATAACATATAATTGTTGAAAAGAAAAGTTCATCTTATGATGTGAAAACACTATGAAAAGGGTTTATATAGGGAGAAAGTGCAAAAATGTCACTGTTTGGTTAATTTTTTAAAGCACAAAGAAATACATGGGGTGCTGTGGAGCAGTGGTGGTGGTAAATATGTGTCAAGTATTGGGTTATATTTTTCTTAAAATGGGGGTGATTGTTGGAAATACCATAAGATGAAGAAATTCAAGCTGCATTTGCACCTTACTGTTCTTTTTTCATTGGATAAGGTCTAATACATTTATTAAAAATAGATCACCACCAGAAGCAAAGTGCAAAGCGACTTGTGGATAAGGAATGCCTTATAAAGCCTAAAAATGGCTTAGACTCTGACATCTATCTATGAAAACATTCCCTACCTCCTCCTCAGTTGCTAGTATGCAGCCAGCCCCCACTCTCCCTCTACATCTATAAGCCTCATGCGGGCTTTGTGGCGTTACTGTCCGTTTGCATAGGTCTTTGGCTATGTAAATGCAGGTGTGCTTGTATGTGGTCCTCCAGTTCAAATATAGCATGTAGCCCAACAGCGATGATGCTGTGTGTAGGTAAGCTTTATTGCTGAAAAATTGTCTTGTACTGTAAAGGGAATGGCAGCAATGTTCAACATGAAGAGGAAGAAGCACAGATAAAATATCAAAGATTACGAAAGCAAAACAAAACAACAAAAACAGCTGGGGATCGGGGTCAGGGATACGTTGCTGCCCCACGTGGAGGAATTTAAGTACCTCGGGGTCTTGTGTGGAGTGGGAGATTGACAGATGGATTGGTACCATCTGTACTGATGCAGATGCTGTTCTGGCCTGTTATGGTGATCAGAGAGAGCTGGCTGCAAAAGTGAAACTGTCAGTTTACCCGTCTGTCTATGGTCCTACCCTCATCTATGGCCATTATTACCATATTTGTCTACTAGATAGTGACTGAAATAATGAGACTGCAGATACAAGAGGTGGAAATTTGTTTACTCCGCAGGGTGAATGGACTGTCCCTTAGCGATGGGGGTGGGGGGTTGGGGTGGGGGTAGAGCTGCTACTCCTCCACAGAGAAAAAAGCCAGTTAGTTTGGGCAGCTGACTAGGATGCCTCCTGGGTATATTCTAGGTGAGGTAAGATGTTCTGGGCATGTAGGAAGGAGGCCCCTCTTGGGAATGTTTGGGCGTCCCCCAAGATGATCTGTAGAAGGTTTGAGTTTCTCTGCTTAGATGACCTGACCCCTGCAACCTGGATCCAGATAAGTGGCAGAAGATGGATGGATGAGATGAATGATGGATGGGACGCGCAAGCAATGACACTTCATAAAAAAGTTGTCTATTATGATACAGTACCTGTACCTTTATTTAGTTACTTACTACCTGTACCTTGTGATTTAGTTTAGCACCAGTACCTAGCAGGTGCTAAACTAAATGACAGACAACAACACAAACAAGAATTGCACATACTGTCCCCTTGTGACAGTACACAGGTACCATGTGCAGAAGATGCTCTGCAAAGCTCTGCATAGTACCAACACACAACCATGCCGAGCACTTCACTCATGCGGGAAGCAACACAAGGCCCGCCCACACTGCTGAAGTGGGTTTTTTTGGAAATCAGGATAGTTTGGTACACAGAGAGGGGGGTGGTGCAGTGGGTCAGGTGAGAAAAGAAACCACGGGAAGCGTCAAAACACAGACAGTGCCACGAGCTTATTGGACAACACCTACTGTAGATGGTGGAAGGCATGACTGTGACTAGTCGACCATAAATTCAAATGTTGCTAGTCAACACCAGAAATACTTGTTGCTAACTGGCATGGTTCTACAGAACTTTAATATTTAAAAAAAATGAGAAGCTGTACGTAATCTGTGTCAGAATAAACTGGAATTTAACCAATCAACCAACACAGTGTGTCCCCACATTCTGCTGCAGGGTGTGGACCTTTTGATATAGCTGCTAAAATGCACACACAGTAGTTTTTTGTCCAGAGTTTAACTTCCTCTATTAGACTGGTCTCAGTTTTGAATGTTTTCTGAGTGTTTTCTGGCTGTTAGACTAGTTGACTAGTTTATTTATTTTCACAAGTAGTAAATTATTCACCGGGAACCTCCCTAGATGGCAGCTATTAAAAAACCAAACAAAAATGTCATGAACGGTTTAACAAATACTGGGAAGCTTTTATTGCTTTTACAGAAATGTAAAGAGTCATCATATTCAGTAGCATTAGCTTTACCTTTCTTTCAAGGCCTCCATTTAATGCATCTACTCTGTTCTTGCGTGTCACGGTGACACACACAGGAAGAGAGAAAAGGCAACACAAACGCACAATTCTTGAAACAGAGCAGCAGCATGCTGCAGAAGCTCTCTGAGTACATTGACACCAGTATTTTTTTTTCTTTTGAAAACATGTAATTTTACAAAGTGTAGGATCCTGACATGTTTAAGGACCCCTGATATAGCTAAGCTCACGTATTTCTGGTGATTTCAGCTTTGTAATGGTATTTTTGTATAAGCAGTGCTTTTTTAAAAAAACACAAATAAAAAACAAAACATTAATGTTTAAGACAGACAAGAGTTACAGAGATCCACCAAGAGCCACTACACAGAATACAATACTGGAATCAAAAAGCAGAAAACACACACGCACACACACACACACACACGCACGCGCGCGCACACACACACACACACACAAGACTCAGCGCTCAAACACAATACAAACAATGAATAAAACTGGTGTTGAAAGCAAATCAAAAAGTAAAACTTAAATATGCTTCATAAATATGTAAAACCAGACTTGGTCCAGAAACTTTACCCAAATGCCTATTAGAGAATATATGCCTTTAGAAACTACAAATGCTTGATGTGCAGGTAGAGCATTCTACTGTTCAGATGCCACAGCATCAAAAGCTTGGGTCATTAGGCAACCTGTGTGACCACATGCACAGGAGCCTGGCAGTGCAATACTTTGTACATATGAGACTTTAAAACTTGCTCCTGAATGGGAAAGGGAGCCAGTGAAGAGAAATATGTAGAGGTGCTATACGCTTGTCTGCTTGACCTAGTAGCAGCAAAGGACATGGGCCCAAGAAACTGCAAAATCACTGGAGATGAATTTTCTGAAGGACCTCTGTCTTATCTGTAGTGAGCTCTAAGGCATTATCTACTGGCTGCTCACTGAGAGTATTAGGACAGTTGAGCCCCCATAAACTCCAAAAGGTTTTTCTCATAAGGAAAATAAAGGTAAATATCCTCCAACTGGTATCTGATATTAAAATGCTCATATGTCCCAAGAACAACAACTATAAACAGCGTAACCGAACTGAGCCTCACTGGACTCTATAAGACAATAGGGAAGGATCAGAGTCTTCGAGGAGCATGGTGAACCCCAGATTTTTGAGATAAGAAGAAGTAAACCAATACAATGCTGTGCCTGGAATGCTACAGAGTTGCAAACTTATCAACATAATAGTCTACTGAGTCAAATGCAAAACTGAGGTCAGGTAGCTCTAATACAGAACAATCACACGGATAAGAGGCTATTAAAAGATCATTTCAATTCTCAGAAGAGCGGCTACAGTGCTCTTACGAGGAAAAGTGCTTTTTCCAAAAGCTAAGCTGCAAATCATAATACATATCATGCCTGTCTAATGCTGCGGTGGATTGTTTGTTCAGAAGCTTCTTTAGAGATTGTTGATAGGGCAGACGTTCACTATATAGCTATAGTTCATAGACACATCAGGGTGTGAGCGAGGTTCCTTTAAAATCAGATGGAAAGTAGCATACTTGCAGTAAAATAGGGTCAGCTTGATCCTGACACTGAAGAATCAACAAGCTGCTCCAGCAGGGCCAATGTTGGCAAACCCTTTAACAACAAAAAGGGTTGCATTACTAGAGGATGACTTAATTTTGCTAATCAGAGGCATCAAATCTTGGAAGCTAATAAGTTTGAATGTTATGAACTGACAGATGAAAGTGAACAAGTTACATGATGAATACTGCTCCTCATAACCATAACCTTATCAACATTAGAGCAAGGAACTTATTATAGCCATTGACAGAGAGGCATGGTAGAGAAGAATGGGGTGATGAAACAATTTTATTAATAGCATCAAATTAAATCTTCAGCTTTCGTTTTATGATGCATTAAATGATTGTCAGTGACCGGCCGCTTGGCCCTTCAACACGTCCATCTGAGGCAGCTGACAGCGTCTGTCATCCATAGAAAAGAGTTGCAAAGGACTCAAATCCTGAATTTTGTAGTTTTATCCACATTGTCCTGCAGAGGGTAACAATCTTCATTAAAAGGTTATTGCTTTGTGAATTGGGGACCCAGACTGGAGTCAGGGCTACAGCATTTTAGTAGAGCCTTGAATTGTATGTACTGCAAGTTATGCAGCTTAAAGGGATTTTCAGTGCTGTTCATCCAGACACCAGCAGTCTGAATACAAATTTCTAATTGGCTGTTCCCAGTGGTTTTCTTCAGTTCAGGTTGAACCATCCTCCAGTTAAAAGGTCAAATAATTCCCTCTGCTTGTAGTTCAATTTCAGCTCATTTTCACCATTGGGAACACAAGTTGTGCATCATTTCAGCATTTCTTCATTGAGTACAAACCTGTTAAATAAGTAATGAAGGCTTGATTAAAAAAAAGGAGTATTTGATCTGATGTTACCAACACTATTATGGCTGATTCTAGATCCAACTGAGTCACATTTGTGAGATTGCTTAAAAAAAACCCATCCGTCCATTTTCTTAGCAGCTCAAGCAGTTTATGTGGTTGCAGAAGCTCTGGAGCATATCCCAGCTGTCACAGGGTGAGAGGTGGGGCACACCATGGACAGGTCACCAGTATGATGCAGGCCTGTTTAAAAATTATCTATCTGAATGTCCGGCTTTTGTCCTTTACTCATCCTGTGAGAATTGGCTGTGACCCCATCGATCCATTCCAGCAACTTTCAAAGCTGTTAACTTTGAATGTGTGGGAGGGTTGTAGATGCAGGAAAAATAATGTTGCATGATTATTTGTGTGTATGTGTGTGTGAATTATACCACAAGTGTGAGTACTGTAACTTACTGAAGTGTGCATATTTCACAGTTTTGGTCAAAAAGCATGATGTATTTTTATGATATCTGTGTTTATAAATCTAAAAACATGTAGACCATGATTTGTTATCTCCATCGACATTTGCTGTTTGCTAAGCTTTTAGTTGTATTTACTGTCCTGGGAAGAATTTCTGATGCAGTACTAATGCATTCTGATGTCAAAATTGGTCAGAGAAATATCGTGAAAAGCCATTAGCTACAACAGGAAATCTCTAGCATGTTGCTTTGGTATGACTGTAATGACAAGACACTTTTTATAATGCATGGTATTTTCTGTTTTTGCAACTATTGACTGCAAATTCTGCAGTCCACAATGACTGATTTAAAGTGACTATCACAAAAATGCTATTTACTTAAATGTCTTGTTAAGTCACTTTCTCCAAATAAGGTCATAAAATGCTAGCTCCACCTATGGCTGACTGATTAAATTACCATACAGTATGGTGAAATTCCCATAAAAATTTTAAGTCCACAAAGAACTTCAATGCAAACAAAACATTTTCAAAACCTACAGTGTCACATTAAAAAAAAAAAAAATTACCACAAAGGTGTGGTGTTTCTGGCTTCCTCTGACAGTTCAAAAATGTGCATTTTAGGTAATTTGCTATTCTAAACTGGTTGCATGACTAGTTGTCTGTGTGTGTTAGCCCTATGACTATTTGTGACCTGTCTGGCGTTCCCCGCCTCTTGCTTTATGAAACTGAACCCTGACATGCAAAAGCGAAAGAAAATGTGTGAACAATATGTTGAATTCCTTGTGTACCAACTCTTCTGCCAGAAACTGCAACGGTCTGCAGCCTCTTCATTAGGGACATCAACTGAGTGTGCTGAGCACATGACCGGTGATGCAAGGGTTTTTGGGTCCGCTTGCTTGTCATTCTTAGACCTCCCGAGGGCAGGTCGGAGCAGGGAAATTTGCATAAATGAATAGATGGAAACACAAGCTGACTTTCAGTGTGACGTAATGAGAACAGTTCTTTTTTCTCTTTTATGAATTGGGAGATCAGGGATAATTAGAAATAAAAATAAGCAGTGACAGCGCGCTGTTAATGTTGAGCTGCAGGGACAGATCACAGTTAATCAAAAAGATGAAAAAATACAATTACTTTCTGACTTCTTTATTAAAACTTTTTTTTTTTGCTGACCCCAGACATTTTCTTATTACCAGTGGCAACTACCAAATCAGTCTTTTTTTTTTTACTACAGCCGTTCGGTGGAACGTCTGTGATCACAGCCCAAAAAAAGGAAAAAAAAGAGCATTTTGATCATTTAAATTAGTCTGAAAGGCAGGCTGTTGGCTTGAAGGGACTCCTGATCGCAGTATTTGGATACTTTGTCATATTAATATCCACATTCATCATTATATCAGTAACTATATGACAGAGGTAAAAGCATAATAGGGTCCCTTTACCTTGTGATTGCTATTAGATTTAAAAAAGAGCATCCTTCATCTTTGTATTGTAAGGCAAAACTAATCTAATCTTTATGTCACAATAGTTTTAGCCGTACCAAAAATTGGTTTTATATTATGACTGAGAGTCGAGTTTGCAGGAATATTATATCGCTGTGCTTCAAAGTGTAGAGGCCCAGAAGCAATTACCACCATAATGTGGTCTCTGGTAAATCCAAAGTAGACTATAATAAGCAATGAAGTAAGTAATAAAAGACAGGGATCTAAAATGTATTATAACAAGCTTTGTTTTCTCTAACTTCAAAGTTTGCCCACACAACATGGGCTGATTAAATACAGCAGAAAGTCCTGTCTCTACAAACCGATTACTTGGTGCTTTCAGAAGACAACGGATTCATTTAATAAAAAGCAAAACAAACAAAGAAGAAACAAGTTCTAGTGCACTCTTACAAATATTGTTACTTGCTGTTATTACCTGCCCACATTTAATAGTCCATCCATTTGTAGATGGCTCTAGACTGCAAAAACACCTCCCATTAAAGCAGTTTAGAGCACAAACAACCCAGTAAATTATGAATTACCTGTGATTACATTTCACTAGCCACACCTGGGCCTGGTTACTGCCAGGCCAGATGAATCAAGAAATCACTTAAAATATATTTAAAAGTAAAACATCATGCCATGATCTTAAAAACCTCAAGAACAGCTGAGAAACAAAGTAACTGACATCTATCAGGGTGGAAACCGTTACAAAGCCATTTTTTAATGCTTTGGAACTCCACGAGCCACGGTGAGAGCCATTATCCACAAGTGGAGAAAACATGGAACAGTGATGAATCTTGCCAGGAGGTCAGCCTATCAAAATTACACCAAGTCATTCAGAAGGTCAGAAGTGAATGCATGGGGTGTGTAGATTGATCCAAATATCGATAGTACTGATTCCAATGCTCTTATTGGTATTGGATCGAAACTAGCTTGATAGGATCGATACATTAGTTTCTTTGTCTCCTGTAAGTTCAGTACGTTGCTCCTGTTCATCAGAGGTGTGCACATACCTCCTCTCATGCAGGTATGCCTTGCTCTGCCCCTCCTCCCTGCTCTCCTGTGTTTAGTCGTTGTGCAGTCACGTGATTCGGCAGCACTGAGCAGAGCCATGCAGAGAAAGAAAGAGAAGTGAGAAAGAGACAGCATTGTGTAGAAGTACTTTATAGCTACAAATGAAAAAACTACAAACAGTGATGCTTCTTGAAAGGAAAATCTGTACTGTGGCATCACCAACATCACCAACTTCTACAAAGTGACGAAAGACCACGAAAAAAAAAACAACAACTTTGTCCCAAACCAGCAGCAACAGAAACAGAGAGGAGGAAGGAAACCCCTCAGAAACACCCAGACCCCCAGCACAGAGACAGAGCCCACTGTCACAGTCCTTTCAGAGAAGCAAAGAATAACCAGGTATAGCTAATATAATGTGAACTGGCGGTTTTTCAGTATTAATGTTCAAGTGTTAGTGGTCATCATAGTTGTTACTTCAGCAGACTGATCACCTATAAACTATATTCACACATTCAAATAAGATATTCAGCCCACTGAATTGAGTTATTTTATTAAAACTTAAGAAAAAAAGTACCTTAAACATGAGCTATGAAAAATGATTGAATATAATAACCTTGTTGTGTTGACTGTCAGGTCTGTTTTATTTATAATGCACATTTAAACAACAGACGCTGACCCAAAGCGCTTGTGGCATATTTACATTTCAGGTCTCCAAAAAAAACCCCTAATAAACAGTGAAAACACATTAACTAATTATTGTGTAAAGTATAAATCACAGTGATTTAGCGTTCATTAAAATGTGTTCAGATTTGGCAAATTGATGATGATTCATCTCATGACACACTGCTCTCTCCCACCTAGGCTGCCTTTTATAAGTTATAAGTATTGGCATCAGGAATACTGGTTTACTTGGTATCGGATCAATACCAAAATTTGCAGTATTGCACATTATTAGTTTTGGAGTGGCAAAGTTTGGACTCAAATCAGATTGAGAGGCTTTTATTCATGCATGCTTGAAAACCCTCCCATGTGGCTGAATTTAACCAACTCTGCAAAGAAGAGAGGGCCAAAATTCCTCCACAGCGATGTGAAAGATTGATTGTTAGTTACCACCAACACTCGATTGTAGTTTTTGCTGCCAAGGGTGGCACAACCACTTTTTAGGTTTAGGTGGCAATTACTTTTTCACATAGGACCAGGTAGGTTTGGATATTTTTTTTCCCCATTAATAAATTAAATCATCATTAAAAACTGCATATTGAATTTACTCATGTTATCTTTGTGTAATATTAAAATGTATTTAATGATCTCAAACATGTAAGTGTGACAAAAAAGAAATCAGGAAGGAGGAAATATGTTTCCACATCACTGTATATAAGAATATTCTCACAAATTCCCTCTGCAGCATGATTAAAAAAACCCAACAAAAAACAGCCAGAGCCATGGAGAACACGCAGAGAACGAATCAACAGTCCTGCACCAGATGGTGCGACTCCTGCAGGGCCCTGATCTCACCATTACCTAGTCAGTATGGCATTAAATTAAAAGAAAGAAGCAACTGAGACAGCCTAAATCCACAGAACTGTGTTCTTCATGATGTTTGGAATAGCTGACTTTCCAAGTATTTAAAAAAATATTTATATCGAGGGAAACCAGTGCTGCTCATAAAGGCAAAGGGAGGTCAGAAGAAAAATCATTAACTGGGGTTTTTAGAATTATAAAGTTAAATTCAATATAAATATTGCACATAACCACATTTTTTTTTCTATATTGTGTATTTGGCTCTGTATTTTACACCAGCACCAGTGCACTATCCAGCAAGTGCAAAACTTAGAACCTCAAAAACAAATAATTAAACAAACAAATAAAAAAAGCAGACATACCCAACCAAATCCCCTCAAATTTCACCCAAATTCTTTAGTAGTGTTTAAAAATGAACCCCTTACTGACAAACACCTTAGCAACTCACCACTCAAAACTCTGGAAACTGCAAGAATATATAATAGGACATATTCCTGTCATATTTGTTCCTGAGCTTATACTTGCCTTGAAAGCTCAATACCTCAGAGTAATTCAATTAGTAATTTGTAATTTATTCAGCCCCTCCAGTTATGTCATCCTTAGCATAATGTATTCCAATTTTAAATCTGCGTCCAGTAGCACTCAAAGCATTTTTCACCTTGCAGTCTCTTCTCACTCATCTGTTTTCAACCGTGGTGAACGTGCAGCTTGAGTCAGCAGGATAGAAATTTCAGTAATTTCAGTTCCTGTTTCCAAAAGGTTTTTTTTTGTAATACACAAATCAATCTCTCAAGAAACATGCCTAAAATATTCATATATAAAGTGTACCAAGAAATTTTCCAATTAGTGACCATGTCTTGACCTGCAGTAACTTCCATCTTCCATAATCTAATTAAATCATTTCTTACCAGAAGGAGTTAATTGATGATCATAGCAAAAACAGAAAGCTTATTGAAATGAGTGATCAGTTTTCAAACCAACTCTCATGCAGTGAAAAATTCACTTTCCAAATTTGTGCTTGTGCTGTTGTAATAAGATCTGTTCTGCGTTACATTATTCTTTCTGTCATGTGCATTTGACACAACAAAGCCCCTTTTTATTAAAAGAAAATCAGTCTGTCTGATCATGTTGATAATGTGTTGTTGCCAGTATGAAACAGGACAAAATTACAGCTACAAGAAGAGAACATATCATTTCCACATGAATATTTTTGTCATAAGGACCTGACATCATTTTTGCCATTTGCTTCAAATCTCCCACCCGGTCCATTTTAAACTGCCCCCTGTTAGGCGGTAACTCTTGCAGAAAAAAAGTGAACACCGGCAGAGGATTTTTAGCTCCCGCTGGTTTGAGGAACTACGAATGAGTTACACTTGGATTCATTTCATTTGGCTGATTACACAGTATTTAGGCTACTTATAAGTCATCTAAATATAGATATAGGTTCAATCTGCTGGTGTGCCAAAGTGTTTACAAATTCATAAGCACCCCTTAAAAGAACTATACTTGATTTTTTTAATAGATCGTCTGTGCAGTGCAGAAAACAGCTTGAAGGATGTTACACAAGTTCTCCCATAGTGCGTCTTTTGTCCTGTCTCCCTTCCCTCACCCCCCAACTAGTCGCAGTGCATAGCAGCCTCTCTCTGAGCCTTGATCTCCTGGAGGTTTCTTCCTGTTGAAAGAGTTCTTCCTTCTCAATGTCATCGCGTGCTTGCTCATAGGAAGCTGTGTGATTGTTGAAGTTTCTTTATTTCTATATAAAGCACCTTTAAGGCAACTATTGTTGTGAATTGGTGCTATGTAAATTAAATTTAACTGAAAATTAATTGAAAACAATTGAAAAATAATTGAATTGCTGTGGTTTCCACACTAACTGCAGTTAAACAAGAAGAAAACAACATTGTAAACATTTGAACATGTTTGGGTGCTTACAGTAGATATTTTTCAGGAATTTTCCGTTCTTGCTTTTCTCAGCTGCGTGATATGACTAACAATCAACGAACATTTTTTTTTTGGTTACAACTACATGCCAGTAATGTTTACTATTGAAATCAATGCTCTCATCAGCTCAAATTACATTTGGCTCTTCAGCTGTAAATTGATGAGAGATAAACACTGTTGTTTCCTGGCAGTGGCTGTAGGCAAATCCACTCACTGGCCACTTCATTAGGACTTCAGTAGAACTGGGTTGGATGCCCGTCTGCCTTCAGAAATGCCTTAATTCTTTTTGGTATAGATTCAACAAGGTGCTGAAAATAGCTCCTCAGAGATTTTGGTCTGGTTATAGCCTCACTCAGTTGATGCTAATTTGCTGGCTCCACATCCATAATGAAAATTTCCAGCTCTTACCACATTCCAAAGGTGCTCTATTGGATTTTCAATCTGGTGAAGCTAGAGCCAAAAAAAAAAAAAGGATTTGAGATGATTTGAACCTTGTGACATTGCAGTGGGCTGCCCACTGGGGGCTGTGAGTGCCTGCCCACAGTATTCCCAGGAGGGCATGTTTGCTGGGTGTGGAGACCCTCAAATAAGTGTAGTTTTTTGTAAGTATAATGGTTTATGGTCCTATACCAGCGAGAGAAAGAGACACGCATACATATAGAATATATGTGTGTGTGTCTGTTTGTTCATAAAGTTATTTCTATATGCCGCGTGTAATTTTTTGAACCAATCCAGTTGCAGATGCATGCATTGACCTCATTGTAAATTCATTCTAACTAGATACTTCAAACTGAGGTCCAACGAAATGTATATCAGGATAATTCTAAACATCTATAATGTTGTACCCAGCAGCGTATTTGTGTTTCTTAAAAATGTCTGGTGGATCTGTGACATTGAACACCCTATAACCATCATTACATTACCTGAATGAAATAAAAACAACAGCAACAAATGCACTACAGCTGCTATATTTGCCTCTGGTGAGTGCTGAAGCAGTTCCATCAAATTAAGTCCTCAGAGGGCATCTTGCCAGCTAATACATCTATCTCCATGAAGCAGGTAGGGAGAGCTGATGGTGACATGGTGTGTATATCTGCTTGTGCACAGAAGACACATGGAGTGATACAGTCAAGCCTGAGACAAGGACACAGGTCAATGTGCGAGAACATTGCTGTAAAGTGGAGATGACAGTATATCAGTGTACTCAGAAGAAGAATAAATTTGACCACATTCATAATTAGCACAAAATGTCCTTTAGTTTTTGTCAGTATTATTCCGTATAATTTTTTAAAAATTTCCTTATGATGGTGCTACATTTTTTACTGGTATTATTTTATCTAAGTAAAACAGCTGAATGAAAAAGAATACTGGGATATTCGGAAACTGTTTAGTACAAGCTCCTGACCTATTCAGAGTGTTCCCAACAAGGTTTGGGATGGCCCGACCCCACACTTCAGTAAGTTACATTATTATCATATTGCTGTAGTGGGAAGTACTTTTCTGTCCCAGAAAGCTACAATTAATCTTCCAATTTCATATGAAATTTTTTCCTCTTAACAACAAACAAACAAACAACAATAAAACCAGTAATTAATCCCCATAGACTGCTATATTTGCAGCATTATTTCTGGCCAACTCTGTCATTTACCTTCACCCCACAATTAAACAGATACAGCAGAAGAAAATAAATAAACAGACAGATACTGCTGTGCCCTCTTAGTCATTTATTTAGCATCGTTCTAGAGCTGTCAGTCACACAATCCGCTTTTTCACAACTCTCCTCCTTCACAGCGACACTTGGCAGCTTGATGTCCAGCCCGGGCCAAACTGTGTTTTAGAGATTGTAATCCACATGGCAGATGCAGCTTCCCTAAACTTGTAAGAGAAAGAAAAAGAGAGAAGGAAAAAAGCAGGAAGGACTGAATGTCAGAGGAATGACACCTTTTTCGATGATTGCCATCCTTCTGGAAATTAGAAAGTTAATGTTTGTGGGAATGCATATTGTATATCATTCTGCATTGATTATTTTGTGGGTGCTTTTGCTGCATGTATTTGAGCTATGACAGAAAGACATTGGTTAAGGCTGGATTAATCTGACCTCTATGACATCATCTGTGAAAGCTGAGGAAGGATTTTAACATGTTTCTGCTTGGTCAGCCTGCTGATGATCAACACATTCTGAATATGTTAGACACTCGGAGGATAATCATACTGTATTGCTGCTGCTTGATATTACAGTCACATAATTAAACTTGCAGGAAAATGCTTTATAATCATTTGAGTACTCAATGTTAGCAAGTTTAGCGATAATTAGAGTAACTTTGCAGTGCTCGTGTCTCATCTGTCTTATTACCTTTTCATGTATCTATAGATAAATAGTAAATAATGAAAATAATACAGTAACAGTGCAAACAATTAATTAGCAAGTTACTGTATAATTCTGAAACAATGTGGCTGTGAGACAGTGAATTAAGCTCTTTCTACAGTTTACTGGTTCTGTGTTTTGCTGAATTCAGGCAAAGGGACTGTTATTTTTTTAAGAACAAAGGAGATCAGAACAGACCAGATTCCTGCTGGCTCACTGGAGCTCATCTTCAGATGGCACTGGATTGAAAGCTTGTGTTATAGAACATTTCAAGGCGAAAGCAGATGTTTTCTTTGTTGTGTATAATAACTGGCACACACTGTTGATGCATATGTCAACTACTGCATATGCACACAGAGATGATCATACTGTATGTCTAAATTTGTGCACAAACACTGAAAAAAGAAACTATTTTCAGATTCACAGCTGAAAATACAGCAGTGCTGTAACAGAGTGTAGCAGAAGTGCAGCTGTAATTATCATTTATCTATCTGCACAGAGTAATCTGCATATTAAGTACTGGTAGGTTTTCTTGCAAACTCATCCATGGGTAAATGGGAAGGAGTGTACAATTGCATCATTAAGGAGAAGAAGGCAATTTCATTGCCATTAAAGACTGATATCAAGAGTGTGAAGGAACTATAGACTGTCCTGTGATGGGATTATACCAGCTGCAATGCCAGCGAGTTTTCCTCCAGTTTAACAAAAATATAGTCATGTGAAAAAGAAAAACAAACAAACAAAAAACAAAGTACAATTTTACTGCTTCCTTATGAATTAAGAGGGTAAGTAGCAGCCAGGCTGATATTCAAATGAACCTGATTAATTCATCATCAGCAAATGCAATCACCTCTATAAAAGCAGAAGTTTTGGTAGCTTGTTGGTCTAGAGCATTTAGGGTGTGTGTTATCATAATACCATGGTCTGCTCACGAGTGGACTGCCCAGCAAATTTACCCCAAGGTCAGACTGTGCTTTGCTCAGAGAAATTTAAAAAAAGAAAAAGAAAAAAAAAATGAATAGCTACATCCCAGACTCTACTGGCCTCAATTAGCATGTTAAATGTTAAAGTTCATTACAGTGCAATTAGACTGAAAAAGTGTGGCTTGTTTGAAAGGCTTGCCAGGAGAAAACCTCTTCTCACTAAAAAGTACATGGCAGCACAGCTCAGGTTTCCAAGGCTGCATCTGAACAAACCATGTCCTTTGAACAGACCAGATCGAAGTGGAGATATTTGGCCAAGATTCACAGTGCAATGTTTGGCATGAACCAAATGCAGTATACCAGCACAAACACTTCATACCAACTGTGAGCACGGTGGGGGAGGGGTGGTGTTGGAGTTGTTTTGCAGCCACGAGACCTAGGCACCTTGCATTTATTAAGTCGACCATGAACTCTTCTATACACCAAAGTATTCTCAAGTCAAATGTGAGACCTTCTGTCTAACAGCTCAAGTTTGGCTGAAATTGAACAACAATGCCAAGCAGCACAGCAGCAAATCTACAGCAGAATGGATGAAAAAGAAAAAAATCAAGGTGTTGCAATGGCCCAGTCAAAGTTCAGACCTCAGAACTGAAATTCTGCTTCAGGACCTGAAGACAGTTATGCAACAAATGCCCACAAACCTCAACAAACTGAAGCAACATTGTAAAGAAGAGTGGGCCAGATTTGCTTCACAAAGGTGGTTCTACAGTATAAGCTATTGACTCATTGATACCCAGGGCCGCACAGAGCCCTGTGAAAACTTTCTTTTTCACATGACTGTATGCTGAGTTACTAGAAAAAAGCCACTTTGTATGTGAAGTATCAAGAGGATGGGATAAATTAAGGGGCCCTATATTTCCTGGTCCCATTACGCCATGTGTAATTTTTGCAATACAGAGTGCAAAAACTTAATATCTCCAAACTGGTCAGAATGCAGATAGAACCTTATAATTCTAAGGGGACAATTTGTCCATTTGTTTCTCGGCAGACACTGTGAGGGCCAGATGCTCTCGTAAAATAAAATAAAATTAATATTGCATTCTAAGTAATATATTATCATTTGATATATCAATTTCCTTTAAAATTTATACAATTTTTAATGATGTGATGTGCAAATATTGCACTTCCATGTTATTCACTGTTGATGTTGATGGTTGTTATGCAGTTGTGATCATTGTAGATATAATAGCCACAGGAAACAATAAAATGTTAAATGAGAACAATGATTTTATCTGTGCACAATCTACTTTTCAGAAGTAACAGGTAGATGTAAATCAGACTTAGGAGTTGATTTTTACTAGAATTAACGTTAGTAACAATTGGGACCTGCAGAAGCCATCTGACTAGAGCGAAACTCTGATTTACGCAACTTTGATTTAGGTGACTTTTATGGTATAGTAATTTACCTACTTTTAAACAAATAATATTCTGTTTTGTGGTAAAACCAGCTTAATCTTCAGTTCGTCCTTTGCCCAGGCCAAAGGCCCAAATATTAGACTATGATAAAAAGATTTCTACATAGATTCATACTGTACAACCGCAATGGCAGCACATTTATTTTGACAATAACAGAATAATAGATAATAGGCCGCGGGTTCGTGAAAACCAAGGGAGCCCCACGAAGGCCGGGGAGAACGGTCCTTCCGCAGGTTCACAGACGGAAATCTCGTTACGACTTTTACTTCTTTTAGTTAGCCAGGTTTGATTGTTGAACATTTTTTCAACTCAAAACAAGGCTAGACTCACTTTCAGCTGTGTTTGTAATCTGATCACCACCAAAAAAAAGCTAGCTCCTCCACGCAGTGCAATGATGAAAATACTTGAAGTCACATGGTCTGATCTTGCATTCTGACTAGGGACTCTAAGGACATGGAGGCTTTTACAGGCAATGGGAAGTGGTGTTTTGAAGTTTTTGGTAATTCAGACTAGTCAGAGATGGGTATTTGATGGGTTACAATGCAACATGATTGATTGACGTATAGTATGTGTGGAAAGGATTCCGTAAATATAATTTTCTCATTTCAAATGATGTAAATATAATATTCTCATTTTTGGCTTTCAGCGGCTTTTGCATCTGAACTCGTCATATTTTTTCGTCCTCACTAGGCTAATCTTGATTTCAGTAATATTCGGGAGGCTGGATGGAAAGCTCTGGTGGGCCGGATGTGACCCACGGGCCACCAGTTGACAGTCATTGCATTGCGCCATACTCAGGAGTCAAACTGACCCCGCCATTTGAATTCTACCTATATTTTAAAATCAGCTGTAAAGATTCATGACTGCATCTTACACACCTGTGACACTGTTTCATTTGCTTCCACAGATAATCTTAGTTTGAACACTCAAAATGTTGGCTGAAAATATTAGGAAGGCATTTGTCATGATGACACAATCATCAGAAGGTGAAAACATTTGAAATAGACTGGTATTTATAGTGCTTTTCTAGCTGTGATGGTCACTTAAAGTACTTTAGACCTCAAGTTAACCATATATTCATACCTGACTTTAGGAACTATTCTTATACAATCTTAAAGGTGTTCATGAATCCTTTCCTGACATCCATGGGGTGGCTGTAGCTCAGGAGGTAGAGCAGGTCACTCACTGATCGGAAGGTCGGTGGTTCGATTCCTGGCTACTCCAGGCTGCATGCCAATGTATCCTTGGGCAAGATACTTAAC
>VUQK01027344.1:0-14312 GCA_015106715.1 Bujurquina vittata | reverse complement strand
TTCCCGTTGTTCCCACAGAGGCTGAACTTCCCAGCTCTCTGAGTGGAGCCTGAATGGTGGACTGTTGCCCTCTGCCTCCCTGCACTTGTGTGTCCTCCTGGCCTGTAAATCAGACAGATAGATGTAAGCTGATAATGTATTTGGTTCCCAAAGTTAGATACTTAAAAGAATACATTTTCTTGACCCTTCATTAGCTTCATGTGCTGGAGCAGAAGGAACATGCTTTACAGGAGGAAGTAGTCTTTTCTCTAAACATGTAATCTGAGATTCAGCACACTGTTTCTGGTTTGCAGTTAGGCACTCTTCATGCTGTGTTTTTGTGCTTCTTTTTGACACACTCCAAATTAATTCTACAGTTTGGTGGTGTGCTTACAAAACTTTCCATTCTCATAAGTGGTATCTTTGAATGAAGTTCTGTTTTATGATTTAAAATTTGACTATGTTGATAGCACTTTCCTAAGGACATATTTACAATCAGCTTCGTGTTCCTACTGTTGGCAGTAGAAAATAGCTCCTCCTGCTGTTATCAGCTATAGATAGATGTTTAGCAGAGTTGATTTACAACTTTGCAGTTATGACATTACACATCCTCATTGCACAGTTAAGGCAAACAGAGCTGTTTTGGGCTGAAATAAGAGCCCAGTGACCCTAACCCTCATTATTAATTAAGTGTTTAAGTAACCTCTAAGTTTCCTCTTAAAACTCACTTGTAAGTATTAGAATTGCTGTCGATGTGTCACTGCTTCTATTCAGCATCGATTGGCGTCAAGCACAACGGGTTGTGCTTGATGTGTCATAATGTTGTGATTGGCATATTTGAACCTCCCACTGAAAACTGTTTCGAAAGAGTGCGGTTAGAAGAAAAGTGTGGGAGAAGACAAAACATGGCTGTCATGAGCTAACACTTTGAAGCTCTCATGACTGTTGTGTTCACTTTTGTCTGCTTCTGCTTCCTCCACACAGCTGGATAATGGGTGGAGAAGTGGGATTCTAGAAAAGGGTTTTTCATATCAGTTCCTGCAGTTAAGTGAAAGAAAGATGACTGCAGTGTACCTTGACTGCTCTAGAAGGTCCACAGTGGCTAGTCATGAAGTGTGGTTGCCTTTGCCAGTTCCCAAGTATGAGTAAAACTTCTATGTTGAATGAAGTACAACCTACCAGCTACTTCTCACTTGATGTGATGAAGTGATGGTACACCAAATATAAAGTACCTGGCAGCATAAGTAGAATTTAACTGTGGAACTCCAGAATTAACCTTGGTGTGTGAAGAAGACTCACAATTCACAAATCAAACTACTCTACTGTTGTACCTTTAATACCTATGATATGCTCTAATCTCTGTACTAAAATATTATGGTCATCAGTATTGAAGGCTGCAGGATGATTGCAGAGATGAGTCCTCTGTAAATGGCTATAAGATCATTCATAACCTTCACTGCTGCTGCGTCTGTGCTGTGATCCATTTAAATTCTGAAATTCTTCAAATAAATCATTCTCCTGCAAAAATGATCAGTTAACTCTTTTGACAACTACTCTTTCTAGAATTTTTCTTCTGTGCATTTAGGGTATTCACAGTGATTACCTGTACATATACTGAGGTCATAATTTGGAAAAAAGAAATGTAAGGCGATGATTTAAGTGCTTAGTTATTCTGTAGCAGTTTCATACTCTTCAAGTTCAGTTTAACCTGTTTATTTCATAATTTTCCAAGAGCACATTAACAGTGCTTTGTTCAAAAGCTGTAAAACATAAGAAATCAGCAGCACCACTGCTGACCGTGGCTCACAAGTGTGCTCCTGTTGTCTTTCAGTGGTTCACTTGGGTTAAGCAACAAGTAACAACTCTGTAAGATTTATGTCGTAATTAACGAAGAGTGTGCAGCCCTTTAGCTTGGTCTTTATCATGCAGTGGGATTCTAAGGAATTGACTGTTCTGCAGAGCTGCTTTATCTGAAGATGTGTGTCCTCACCAGACTGCTTTTCAGCCCCTCTCTTTTCTGTAATAAGTGAATGTTGATGTTGAGATCAGTTGGATAGGCTGTTTTTCTCAGTAGTCAGAGGTGGTTTCCTCCCTCTGCCACTCTTTTATTAAGGAGCTTTGTGGGGAGGAGGGCTTTTGAAATGAATGCTGTCCGTTCTCATTGAAGATCTCTGAAACTTTGTTTTGAAAGTTCTCAGGGATAATGAAAAAGACAACCTCAAACGTCTGACAGATGTCTTGTAGAGAAAATTGAAATAGACCACATTCGCTCCTTTTCTGCCTCTTGGACAGGCTTTTTTCTTTTCACTGAATGTTAACAAAACACAGATACAAATCATAACAATGAAGAATTACTTCAGAGTATTGTCTATACAGAGAGAGGCTCTTTGTACATCTTTATTCTTTTACAGAATCACATTGAGAGAGCATTGTTTTCTTATCAGATTCTTCCCTTTCTTTGTTTAACTTTAGAAGATGTTCAAAATGAAGGCGGTTTGCTGCCAAGACTGACTCCCCCGCGCGCTGAACAAAACAAACAGACCTGGCATCATACGAATGGCCCAGGGAAGCCACCAGATTGACACTCAGGTTTTGCATGACCTGCGCCAAAAGTTCCCTGAAGTCCCAGAGGGTGTTGTCTCCCAGTGTGTTCTGCAGGTAAGGATCATATAAAACCTTTGAAATTGTAAGTACAAGAAAGAAGTGCTAGGAAATATGTAAGCAAAAGTTGTGAAAATGAATTTTACATAATTTGATCTAGTTTTGTTTCCCTTTGTCACCTGGTTTTGTATTAACTGTCAGTGCCTGTACTGGTGTCTTAGTAGCAAGTGCAACAAAGAAAACCCCACAAACAGAGATACCTGCTGAATAAGATAAAGCAGTTTCCATACCATGTTTCACATATTAGATGGTGCATGAGATCGATGGTGCCGTATAATTACACAAGAAAACAAGCCCAACACCCTTTGTTACAGCTTTGATCCCAACATACAATTTTGCAATAGTTGTTTAGTTGTAGGTCTAGGTGTTTGTCATTTTGAATAGCAAGTTCTGTGTTTGTCATTAACTGTAGTTTTATGACATGTTAACTTTTAGGTTATGTTTATTGGGGGAAAAAAGTTTAGCATTATTCTTTAAATGGGAAGCTCATATGAGCAAAAAGAATAAGACCTTGAACAATATAAATGATAAATACAAAAAACTGTTAGTCTAGTGCAAACAAATGAAATTTCACAGTAAAGCTCAGTGTGAGCCTTTAGTGCACACATTAGTTTCACCTTTCTTTGCTCTCAGTCTCACTGTGAGTGCACCTGCTCACACACGGAGTGGAGCTTATAAGAGATGGAGAAGTTAAGTAATAATTTATGGAGTGCATCATGTAAGTGCAGTGTGAGAGAGAGAACATCATCATCTGAACTTCTCAATGTTTCAGCTCACTTGATCATATTTCAAGTCGAAAGCTTTTGTACTCACACTAACTGTTGACACAGCAAGTGTGAAGTACCTTTGCTTTCATACATGTTACTTGTCCAACTACTGTAGCAAACAGTGCTGCTGACATATGTTATAAACAGAGAACTAAACTGAACTGAATTGATTGTCTCGCTGTCACAGATGCATGATCCAGTTTCATGATCAGACCATTATTTGATTGAGATATTGGATGGGGGGCATCCCTAGTATGCTTTAGATTTATTCCAGTGTCACTTTTTTGTCTTTAGGCTGACTTAAGTAAAAACTGTCTCATCTTCCCCAACTCTGCAATAAAACGGTATTCTCAAAAATAGAAATAGTGTAAGCAACTTTATTTTTTCATCTTTAGAATTCCTGTAAGGAAGTAAACATAAAGTATAAATATATATGCATCTCTTCTCTCTCTCTTTCCTGCAGAATAACAACAATTTAGACGCCTGCTGTGAATACTTGTCCCAGGTCAGTCCAGGCTACCTGTACAGTGAAGAAGGGAACCTCAGCTTTTCCGACGACCCCAGCATTACCAGGCTCCGTAATCACATGACCCAGCTGAACCTGGACCTGCAGCCTCAGAATGTGCATGTGGCCCCTGTTCGGGACGGCCTGAGAATGAATGGCAGCCGGACTCTGGCCCACAGCCTGAGTGAAGGGCCCCTCCCTGCAGGCCAGGCCACTAACAGTGACTTCTTTCAGCAGGAGCCCCAGTCAGCCCCAGTGCAGGTGCCCTCTACTTTCAATGTATTTGGGGTGATGGAGCCCACGCGTAAACCGCAGCCTCCACAGCACCTTGGACTCTACCCTCTGGGTGTCAAAGGAACAACTATGGGTGCACAGCAGACACCACGCTTCAACCCAATCACCGTGACGCTAGCCCCTAACATCCAGACAGGCCGCAACACCCCTACTTCTTTGCACATACATGGTGGGCCACAGTCGGGCCTAAGCAGTCCACAGGGTAACTCAATCTACATCCGGCCCTACCTTAGCCAGTCCGGTACGACGAGGCAAAACCAGCAGCAGGGAGGCAGGGCTCAGTACAGTCCGACCTCCCAGCCTCAGCAGCAGATCTACCAGATCTCACATCCTTCCTCCCTGTCCAGCTCTTGGTCCGGCCCTCAGCACTCTTCCTCCTCTTCTCATACCTCACAGACCCAGGGCCATCAAACCTCTCACGTCTACATGCCCATCAGCTCCCCTACAAATCCCCAGCCACCCTCCTCTCTTCTTACTGGAAGCCAGGCCTCTTCCTCTGGTGTCTCCTCATGCTCCTCCTCCTCTTCCTCCTCTTCAGTTATGCCTGGCTCCCTGTCTACTATCAGCCAGTACAACATCCAGAACATCTCCACCGGCCCACGGAAGAATCAGATAGAGATCAAACTTGAGTCTCCCCAAAGGAGCAATTCCACAACAGCCGTGCTTCGAACGAGCAGCGGGCCCCGCTCATCCTCCGCGTCCTCCTGCCCTTCCTCTTCCTCCTCATCTGCTGGGGCAGCTTCTGTCCCTGCCACCCCTTTGGCAATCGGAGGCCCGGGTCCCACTGTTTACATCTCTACTGCTGCTACCACTCCCTCTGAGGAAGTCATTGTTGCCTCAGCCGGCTCTCGCCCTCAGCCCAAGTTGGGTAGGAACCCTCACACACTCTTCATCTCAACAAACCCTCCCTTACAGGGGCCCCCAGGGGCCAGGAACATAGGGGGACAAGTGAGCATGGGCCCTGCCTACATCCACCATCATCCACCTAAGTCTCGTGCCTCTGTGGGAGGAGGGGGCACAGCTTCTTCTCCACGTGTGGTGGTCACCCAGCCTAACACCAAATACACTTTTAAAATCACGGTGTCTCCTAACAAACCCCCAGCTGTGTCCCCTGGAGTCGTGTCCCCAACTTTTGAGCCTAACAATCTCCTCAGCTTACCCTCAGACCACCACTTCGCAGAGCCAGACCCCCTGCATCTCTCAGACCCGTTATCGCCACACCGGGAGAGAGCAAGTGAGCCTCGCCGACTTAGCATGGGCTCTGATGATGCAGCATACACACAAGGTGAGCAATGCTGAGTCTCATCACTGTGATAGAATAATGCAGCAGGAAGCATTCACACTAAGGAAATTGTTGGTCAGTAGTATATAATAAAAACAATCTTCAATAAACAGGATTACCTTTTTTAAATTACTTATTACAGTGCTGTCATAGTACAGATCTGCCTGCAAGTTTTGAAAATACATACATTAGATATTGAGTTCTTCTGATGTCTGTTTAATCTGTAGTTTTGGACTAAACAGACAAGAATCCTCCTGTCCTATGAAGCCTCCTTCATATAGCCCTCTAAAACCTTGTTAGAAACTACTTTACACTTGATTGGTTATGCAGCCAAGGTCAAGTGGGTGAACAGTGCATGTCTTCTACAATCCTCCTGTGCATAGTGATGAGGCCAAAAGTTCTTGTTTGAGTCATGATTTAATAACAAATAGTATATAGGTTTTTCCTACTCACAGTATGCCCAAATGCTTTTTCCACTGCTTTCTGCCAAGAAAGTAATTTTACTATAAAGTTTACTGTGTGATTTTTAAAGGTTTTTTCTTTTTCCGTAAGATCCACTGTAATGTTTTTCTTGAGCCAAACTACATGTGCTTGCTGTCACTATTGTTCAGCCATGGCCATAACCATGTTGTGTTCATCTCCAAAAAGTGGTTGAAGAGCAAAGGCGACTCGCTGAGCGGGGGCCGGTTGTGATTATGACCATAGCGTGAGTCGTCCACACTAAATGCTGCATTTGCTCCATCAGCCTCTGAGACTAGCAGATTCTGTTGTCTGAGTCAAACGTGTCAGAGCACACTGCTGTTTCCTTTTTTGGGCTTTTGACTGTATTATGAGTGACTCACCGGCTATGGCTCCTGCACTGTGGTGACTATCACCAAGAGGGGCTTCACACCAGGCATGCTGCCTCTGCTATTGACCCTCATCAGTGCAGTTTTCCCTCACTTTGTCCATGCTGGTTTGGAGAAAAGTGTGTTATTCCCTACTGTTGTGCTTGGCAGAGTTTAGAAGCTGGTGTTTTGCAGACACACCTGTCACCACATAACTTTTAGCTGAACATTACCGTGTTGATCATCAGGAATGTATGTGTTATTGTTTGGCAGCAGAATAACATTAGTAGTATTGCATAATTATTAAAAAGTTGGTTCTGATTGGTGAGTGAATACCTGTTTCAGCCACCACCTTGTTGGTGACATAGTAGATAACTTTTATATAACTCTTGATAACCTCTGGGACTGAAAGATAAAGCCAACGTGGAAGTAGCCACTTGAGGCTGCCTCAAAAAGCGAGTCAGCCCCCATAGACTCCCATATAAGAACGGCCGGTTTTTTGTACAGGGTAAATCATCCATCTTTATTCTTGAATTACAGGTGTGATCATGTTGATTGGCAGGTGTGCCAACACCTATCGCTGTCTGTTAGGCTGCAATTGTGTTTATTCAAGTTGCTGAACTGGACTGCTCTAAGGTGTTGGTACCTTTTTTGGAGCGTTAATACAATTATCTGATAGTCAATAAGATCTTCTGTGTGGTACAGAGCTGTGCTTCAGTTTTGGTGAGGGGAAATTCTGTTGTTTACTGAGAAGATATGTTCTTCTGTATTGGCATCACTTCCGCAGACGTTTTTATGTAGCACTGTCCATCAGCTATAAAACCGCTAAATGTGTGGTGACACGGACAGAATGGGAGGAGGGGGAAGGGGGGGGCACAGAGAGAGACGCTACAGTTTAGTTGTCACTTCTGTGTGTGGATGAGTGGATGTTTGCCACAGTTTACCTCTGCAGTGCATGTTGGGCATGTGTCAAAACCCGTCAAGTTGCTTTTCATTTTTGGGAAGTGGATGAAGTCGCAGGCAGAGAATAACGAATCAGTGTTTTGACTTAATACCATTCAAGTTGTTTAGCTGAGGTCACTCATATCCGATGAATCAGGTAAGATAATGGAATCACTACTGAAGTACCCAGTAGGCAGGCCATCGTGCTATAACTCCTCAGTGTGCAGTAGCATGTGTTTGTGTATTGCAGGAGAAGGAGAATTGTTGTTGTGGAAAGCCTCTGTAGGAGGTGTTCCCACCTGTCAAAGTGCAAGAACTGTAATGAATTATGGGAAATGTACTGCAGAGTCCATTATGTGCATGTTTAAGGCAGAAGTTGCCTGCAGCAGTTTGCAAACCAGGATAAGTCTCATCTCCTTGTGTTACCACAATAGGTGATGAAAGGCAGCAGTGAGCAGTCGAATGTGGCTTTCCTGTCTCTCCTTACACAGGGTTGTCTTTATGCAAAGAGAATTATCTAAACTGGTTTGACAGTTGTGTGCAGTTTGTGGTGTATTTGAAAATGTGTTACTTTATACCCTGAAAACACAGTGCTGCCTCAACGGCTTTTTGACAGCATTGTTTTGTTTTTGTTTTTTTTTAAGTGGGGGTTTTGCTTGAATTATTCATGAATTTAACCCCCATCCTTTGTTACACATCAGGGTAAATTATGTTGTCATTAAAGATGACTAAATCAGCAAATGTATCTCAGATAGCTATATTTGAGCTAAACTGAACGCCCTTTGCATTTGTCTCTCTTCTTTTAGCATTGTTGGTGCATCAGAAGGCGCGAATGGAAAGGCTGTGGCACGAGTTGGAGATGAAGAAGAAGAAGCTGGAGAAACTAAAAGAGGAAGTCAATGAAATGGAGAATGACCTGACCAGGAGACGTCTAGAGAGATCCAATTCCGCCTCCCAGATTCCCTCTGTAAGGAGAATTCCTTTGTTTAAAATAAATTGTCTGTCATGTATGGGGGTGTCTTTTTGCAGGGAATTTGGATTTAACATTTGAAAGAAAAAATAGCCTTAAATAATACATTTGGTGATGGTTTGTAATGTTAACTGATAAAGTGGAGCTGGTGTTAGGTAGCTACCTCTGAGCTGGTGTTGCTTGCTGCTGTTGGTGGAAGCAAAGCGCTGAGGCTAAAGATTACTCCGCAGGCTGTGAGAGGCAACCAAGAAAGTAAGGGAAGGTTAATATCCTTCAGAAACTGCTGCTTAACAGACTGCCATATCAGCTTCACTGCTCATTGCAAAATTTCCTCATTTGTTGTTTCGATAATGGTGGTGGAGAGCAGTGTCTAACACATCAGTGCAAAATCTCTCATAGATGGAGATCTCATAGCTAAAACCAGCCTGAGTATGTTTGAAAAGGAAAATGTTAAGTCTCCCAACCAACACTTTTTACTGGTAGTCCCATGAATAACTGTGTTTATTATGATTGTCTTAGCAGCTGAGTTGAAAATAAATGAGCTAAAGAATCAGCAGAGAAATCCCATAACTGGAAACAAATGTATTTCTGGTTATTATTGATGGATAAAAGGCTGAATAGACAAAACCATATTATTTGGGTCATATTGCCACTCACATCAGTGCTCCTACACCCTGAAAGTATGTTGATTACAGGGTCCGTTTGTGATTTGGCTGATAGCACTCCACATTTTCAGACTGACAGAGCACACAGTTTATGTCTGATTCACTTTGCAGTTCAGTTTGGAGCCGTGCGGCTGCTTTCAGAGAAAAGAAAACAGCTCCCTTTTTATTTTCTGCACAGCTTACCATCACTGTTGCATTTTAAGCTATGACTTTGTTGAAACGTTGCGGGTTCAGATAGAGTGGTGCTTTCCGCTTTGTGTCAAGTCAGCTGTTTTTGTCAGCTTGAGTCAACAGAGAGAGGGAGAAAGCAGCTGCGCATGGTTAATTGGCTGGTGTTGCTGAGCTCAGTAGCTCCTTGGTTCGGTGTTGTTTACTGAGGTGAGCCAGCTCTGGAGAGTGGAAGAGCTTTCCTCATGACACGGTCACAGATCTGCTACACTGACTCAAAGCTGCCTGCATTTAAAGCTGCATGTCTGAAGCCTTTCTCTCTCTTTCTCTTTCAGATTGATGAAATGAAGCAGTTGCGATCCCAAAACAGGTCACTGCAGATTGATATAGACTGCCTCAGCAAAGAAATTGATCTCCTTCAAACAAAAGGTATGGGTCTGGCTCTCTGCCTCTCATATATTTGTATCTACATGTATTTTCAGATTATGAAATCAACAGTAAGTCATTAATTGAGGCAAGTTGGATCAGATTGAGTCCTGGCAGCAGTAGCACATCGCTCTGGCCTGCTCACATCCTCTCGGCACATGCAGCCAAGGTGCTGCCATTGTGCTGCTAACTACCAGTCTTCCTGAATTGCATCCTGTTGCTGGTTGGTAACAAGGGATTTATTGGCCCCCTGGCAGCCCTCCATTACCGACAGATACTGCCACTGGCTAACAGGTCTGCACAGGTGGAGGGGAACAAATATATAATGCTCACACAGTTTGGATAGCCTGGGATTTAAACCTGGGGTCACAGAACCACTTTTTTAAGGTACTACTTCAGGCCAAGACAGGTTGAGTAATTGAATTTTAACATCAGTTACATTTTTGGCTCCCAACCAATTCCCTTAACAACAGAGATTTATTTCTCCGTAAAATTTTTAACTCACTTGCTGTTTAGTGCAAATAGACCTCAGATCACTTCTGTTAACAATCTATCTAGAGGAAGTAAGAGTCACAGAGTTACTGTAGGTAAACCAGTGGAACCTGTGCAGTCAGCTTCAGGTTTTTGTTGCTCGATCGATGGCTGCCATGCAGGTCTGCCAAGGCAGACAAGTTTGTGGCTGCCTGGGGCTCTTTACCCCCAACTGCAGCCACAGACATCTCACAGTTGAGGCAGGCTCTATGGTCAAAAAAACAATGCGTATTTAGTGCTACTAAGTAAATGAATAATCGTGTTAAATAAACAAGATCACAGTATTAGCCACGATGACGACTGTTATTTCAGGGTAGGTACTACAGCACTAAAGGAACCTAGAGTGACAGACATGTCTGAGCTAGATATCAATATTCAAACTCCCTCTCCCTGGATTTGCTGTTTCCTCTCAGGTGCTCATCAGACAGTCCAGAATAAATGGAACCCTGCTGAGCCGTTACCCCAAAAATGTAATAATTTTGTTCCACATTTTTCAGTAAAATGGCTGTGTTACTTATGTGGTTTTGATTGTAGTAGAATGTTTAAGTATTAGGAACAATAACCACAAGGCATTTAACTGTATGTGCAATTTTGATTTACCACCTCAGACAGGATTTCCAGCAGCTACCACAGCCAGCTGCTGCTTCTACAGATTGTTGTCGTTTTGATTTAACTATCCTCTATGCTCATGTTAATTACTATTTGGAAACGGCTGCCATCAAGGTTTGTGTGCCAAACGGCATTCATTAGTAAAATTTTAGAATTTTATCTGTGAAAAAAAAGTTACCTTAGTATTGTTTGATTTTAATTCAGCCATATAATCCATACTATATTTGCAAAATATTTTTGTCCTGAAGCAAATGTAAATAAGTATTTTAGCCGTTTAGCTCCATTCACACCTGTTTGCCTTGCACCATCTCTAGATGGATTATTACAATGTTTTTAAAACAGCAGGATCAATAGGATGTGCAATGGCTCTCCCTACATCACTAGACATTTGCATACTTTTTTTTTTTAAAAAAATATCCAGATCTGGAACAAACACATTTAAATATCTGGTTTGTTAGCAACAGTTGGTTCTAAAAATAGAACAAAACAGCTGCTGGGGCTTAACAACTTTTCTGGCTGAAATCTGGCCTCTCCAGCTCATTGTCGTCAAGAAACACAAAACAAACACACAGCTTTGATCAAGGCATCCTCCATCTTTTTGTTGAAGCTATTCCTATGCCAATCTGCAGCTGTCTTACTGGTGGGGTGAATACAAACAGAAACAGGCAGTGCACCCCAGCACAGGAAGTCCCTAGATCTCTGTAGTGTGAAAGTACCTATTGTATATCACACCTTTGCATTACTGTTCCTTTAAGATGCATCCACTCTGCTAAACACATGGTTTCACTCTTTTCTTCTGTGTGCAGGACCACACTTTAATCCCAGTGTAATCCATAACTTTTACGACAACATTGGATTCCTCGGTCCTGTCCCACCCAAACCCAAAGGTACTTTATCTGTTGGTAAGTTTAGAACTGACTGCATACTCGTGTCTGACATTTCTCATTTCACTGCACACTTTCGTTGGATTTATTTTATTTATGTGGTCAGGAATCAGTGCACTTTTGTATTTCAGTTTGCATCTTGTCTCCTCGTGTTTACTGTTCTTAGCCGCACAACATTTCACCGATCGGTCTAACACCATGCATTCATCACTGGGCCACACAGGAGAGGATGTACATACAGTTTGATGTCATAGAGGAGTGCTTCAGGTTCTTCCCCTTCCTGTGTCCATCAGCTATGAACGTCTTTTGCATGCTCCACAAATTTCTAAGCCCATGTGATGCATGTTCAGATAGCATATCGTCTTTATTTGATTTGCTTCTGTCAGAATTAGGGATGCAACATTTGTGAAATTTCAGGCCAACGTTGATACTTTTTTTTAAAATTATTATTCCTCCTTCGTTAGAGGGTAGTGGATACATATTTACCATTACAATGATAACAGTCACCATATATTGGCATGTCAAACAATCCCCAGAGGTGATCAGCTGCAAATTAATCTCATGGAAACTAAATGCGTTGTAAAGTTTTACGCTTACACAACACTGAAGGGAGAAAAATGAAGGAGGTGCCAGTTTTTCCACTCGTGAGCCTTAAAACTAAACACTAGTATGGTATAGAGACTCAGTGTCTGAGTTAGAATCAAGTGGGAGGATGTTTTCAGTTTGAAAAATTGAGGTCTGAAGAGGCCGGCCTCATATTCATCCTGATTTGCATGTTGTGGAAATGCGGACTAAACAGCTTTTTGGAGACTGTTCTGTGTCCCTGATACAGCAGAGCTGCTGTTGTTGGTCTCACAGCAGTTCCTGAAATACTCAGGAAATTCAATCTAATGATACCTGTTATATCACTGTTCATCTGTTGATTTATGGTCTTGTACGAGAAGTGACATTTTCTCAGGTTTAACATGAAGAGCTTCACACTTGGAGGCTGAGTTACAACTTTTTAAAATATGTCTCTGACTCGTCCCCTCAGTGGAAAACAAGAACAAAACATGAACTAAAATTATGTTCAGGTCAGGTTGTGCTGACGGAAACAAAAACCAGGACAGTTCATGTCAATAAACACGAACAATCAGTGTTTTCATGACTATTTCACATGCGGCCCGTGAGGCTCACAGTAGACTCCACTCTACTTTCCTAAGAAGGTCCTGGGTTTCTGCGCTCTCTCCGTGGTTTCTCCAGCAGTTCTGGTTTCCCTTTCTAAGACATGGAAAGTTCCATGACACTCAGACTGAATAGATTCTTAATCTCAAGAGTTTCATTTACAGGTTAGATAAAGTTTAGTGTGCGTATGTAACATTTTATTTATACATAAAAATAATGTAATCCAACTCTCCCGTCCCGCACTTGACACCTCCCCTTTCTCCCCCTCCCTTTCTCGCTCTCAGACACGGGCGGTAAGAGTGTGAAGCCCATCACAGACCAGGAGGACGAGGGGACGCAGTGGAGCTGCACAGCCTGCACCTTCCTCAACCACCCCGCCCTTATCCGCTGTGAACAGTGCGATTTCCCACGGAACTTCTGAGCCAGCACGGCTGCGACGCGCCGCCTCTTCCTCTGCCCGGCTGTCTTCTAGCAGACTGGAACAGACAAGAGCTCTGTCTGTTACTTTTTGCCCTAGATGTATGAAAACCGGGACAGGGTGTAGTCATCATACATTGTGCAGCCCGTTCTTCCTTTTTTTCCCCCTTCTGTTTTCTCCTCTCTATAGGCGTGTAGAACGCTGTCCACTGAAGGCTTGACTGGATGGTGTTTACAGCTTACGTTTCTTCCTATAAGCCGGCAGAGTCAGATAATACCTCACCTTAGAGACTGGCATGGTGTGGGGTCCCCCTCTCACCCCCCTTGCTCAACAGGTGACACTTTACCCCGGGGATACCTCGCTGCTCCCACTTCACAGTATTACAAGCGTGGCTCTGCAGCGTGATTGCGCACATGCACACTCAACACAGATGTGCCTTTTGCTGATTTTTTTTTTTTCTCCCTTCTTCCTCTGTGGTGATGGCATGACTGGGGGGGGTGGGAACTGTGTTGAGCCACTGTTCTCCACCTGAAGGGAACTCGTGGACTTTAAAGTTTGTTAGCTGTTTGTAGAGGATGCCAAAGGAGGAACCACCAGTGTTGCTGTCACTCAAACATGCCTCCTTTCCTCAGCACCATTTCCTTTCTCTGCAATCATGAGTTACAAAAAACCAGCTGCATGCTTTGTGTACAGAACACGGAGGCAGAAACTCCCCTCGAGCTTTTTACTGTACATAATTTTAGAATGTGCCTTTAAAACCCTTCTTCCTCACACTATGAATCACTTGTATTTCCTGTAAGTATAGCTTTATAGACTTTATTAACTTGTTTGATTCCCTTCTTTCAACCAAATAAGCACCGTGCTCCCTTTTAAGCTTTGATTTCTGTGAGAGTTGAAGCCTTGCAGAAGGAGAGGAGTGGGGCGGTTAAAACCCCTCGCAGTCATCATGAAGCTACATCTGCCCAGCCCGTGTCATTGCTGAGGTTCCTGTGTATGATCTGCAGATGCAGCAAAAGTGGAAGGCGATGGAGGAGTCTCCTTGTGTGTGTGTGTGCGTGCGAGTGAGTGTGTGAATGAGTGAGAGTGTGTTTTGTTTTCCAGGACACCAGATATGTTCGGGACTGTTGGGGGAGGATGTGGAGAAGGGTGGGGGTGGGGGGTGAGGGAGGGGTTAAAAAGCAAAATGACAAACTGCCATCTTATCTGACAACTGGAATGTA
>VUQK01027339.1:0-13084 GCA_015106715.1 Bujurquina vittata | reverse complement strand
TTTCTTTTTAATATTTTTATATTAGGATTTGAAAAAAAAAAAATCTTAAAACGTAAGAAAAAACCCCCCCCCCCAAAAAAAAAACAAAAAACAAAACAAAACGGTAAATTGTACAAGAAATATTTTAGCAGTGAGAGCACATGACAGATGCGTGTTTCCTGTAGTCTGCAGGCTCAGGTCAGAGACTGGAGTGATGGCTCTACAACAGACATAAGTTAATCCACTGGTTAGCTGCACAGAGATAAACCATGAAAATAGCAAACCTAGCACACGGCAGCTACAAGCATGGTGTATCTTAAGTTATAAGACTCTAGATTTACACACAATAAAAGCAACTTCTTTATCAGACACTACTTCAGATCAGAATAATGAGCTACTTACCATGTGACCCTAACAAATTCAGTTTACTCAACTGATCATGGAAACTGTTTTTCCTTTTCTCTGGGATGACGTGTGCTCCCGATTATGATGATTATTTTAAACTCATAAACGATCTGTGATGCAGTGCAACAGATTAATGGGACCGGAGTGTTCAGAACTCGTCCAACTTGGTGAACTACAGCAGTGGTTGCAAAGCATACCCTGGTGCATGATGGCTTCTTTGAGCATGTGGCCGCCGAGTCAGGTTGATGAATTTACGCATGAGGAATGAATACCTATGTCCATGAAATTTGCTTGGCTCATTTTTTTTTTATCTCTTGCGTGACTTTTGACATAAATATAATTCCATACAAGAGACCCCTTGTGTTGACGCAGCATCCTACAAATTGGCACAATGTGACACCTTATGATGGCAACATAATATTAGACCCCTGGGTTGAAAACGCATTGAGTTTTATTGGCAGGGAGCCAGACCATGCACTAAATGTATTTCCTGTCACTCTTATTCATAATAAAGGCACAAAAATACCCTACAAAATTTTCTTAATATGTCCCGTTTTCTCTCACTCTCTCTCCACCCAACCTTGCCATGCAATTACATATATCTCCCAATGCTGTATATAAAAGCATTTCCATAGTTACCAAATTCCTTCCATAAGGAGAATATGACTTAAGAGCTGCTATAATTGTAGGTTGTGGTTGCTAACTGCTCTGGCTCTGTGTGTGTGATTTTTCATATAAAATTGCACTCTTTATGCTGTCTGAGGTAAGAACTTGGCTTTTTAAATGTAGGAGGAAAAAAAACGCTACAGGTTCTACGAATCCGCGAAGCTTCGTTATATAAAAACACAGCAGGAGGAATAATACAGTATGTTTTTTTCAGACAGTAGAGTTTAAACCAGGACAGCTGTTTCCCTCCTCTGAACATAGATCCTAATGTGTTAAAAGGCCAACAATTTGCTAACACATTTGAAATATAAGTTCTATAAAATGATAATAAATGCTATCATGAGGTCAAAGTGTAGAAATAATATAAATATATAAATAATGGTCATTTGCATTACTGAGAATGCAGTGTGAATAGAGAACATTACACCAGGTTAGATATTAATGAGGCCAACTAGCCCTGTGTTTTCAACAGAGGAGTCTGTTTTTCCCAGTTTAGCTTAAAAGGATGAAGTATGGAATTTGCTTTTTTACTTTCATACTTTCAAAGAACACTATCAAGACTGTGCTCTGAAAAGGCGCTCGGCTGCTGGAACGTCAACTACAATTCAGAGCAGCAGCCCCTGTGCTGTTGAACTCAGATAATTCGACCATAGCTTTCCTCCCCACACTCCCCCTCCTCTAGTTTCTCATCCCTCTCCTTCCCTCCCGCCCATGCCATCTCCCTCTTTCTTTTAGCAAGGCCTCCGAGGGTTCTGCAATTACTTTTGGGGGGCGCTCAGAAAAGGGGATCACTCCAGTGAAATAAATCGCTCCATAACAGCTGCGGTGAAATGGCGCTAATTGCCGATTGATTTGAAGCAGAGGCAGCAGATATCTGCAATGCAGAGGCGCATCTGCCAAACTCTCCTCATCATTCCCCTCTCTGATTATCCATTGTTCGGGCTGTTTACTTTGTAGTGATGAGTGGTAAATGGCAGGTTAAGGAAGCTAAGGGGGCCAGACACCAAATTGGGTCCCTCTCAAAAAGACGGAGTGTAAAATTAGACATAATTAACACTCCCCTTAGGCAGAGTCTCCAAACCTCACAGAGATGGCAGAGATGCAAATTAGCTGTAAAGATACACACTTTATATACAAAAACAGTGATTAAGCTGCCTTTAGTGTACAGAGGCTACAGCCTGTCTTGATTGAGAGCAAATTAACCATTGAGGAACTCATTTCAGTTTTCAGGACTCCGGATGTTTTGTTGCATTAAGCACCATGCCAACAGAGAAAAAAGGAAGCACCACTAAGTTAAAAGCTTTGCTTTTGTAATCAGAGTGAAAGGCTAAAAAAAAAATCCCAATACAGCCCTGTTAGGAGTTGAATATGCTTTTGAGAACCTGGCTGCAGTGCTTTAGTAAAGCACTGATTTGACTAAATATGAGAAGTCACAAACTCACCATGTTTTGTACCTCTCTCACAGCAGCTCACTCTTTAGCCATGCAGTTATACTACTTTTACTACTTTTTAAGTATCTTATTGCTGATTTATACCATTCTACAACAATGTCCAATATCTGTTCGATTTTGAGCAAATCATATTTTTTGCACAGCCTACATTTTAGCCCAACCTGTCAAATTACCGAGAACCCACGGAGTAGGCATTTTCCATCCATTCAAGCTCTACTTTGGAAATGCCACCCAGCTTGGGAAGCAGAACGTAAGAAATTAGAAAGTTAAATAAATAAGTAAATCCTAGACACAATTAAACGAGAAGTTTAATTAATTCTTGACTTGGTATTGGTCCCACAGCAAATATACCAGCTGAAAAAAATACTTGTGAGGCCCATTGCAGTACATGGTGGATACAATCTCTATACTGCATATATACTACTGAACATGCTGCCCTTGCCCACTAAATGTATTCTATTCTTGAGTAAGTGATCAGTACTTGAGTCTTGCTTTGAGTTACACCAAACAAAGCAGCAGTGGATACTTTCGGATACTCAGATCTCAAATACATAATGTCTCAGTCACTGTAAATCAACAGTGTATTTCATGAGATATTTATTTATAGCAATCGTGCCATTTCGAGTGTACACAATTGAGCGTGAAGACACCGCACAGAAAAAACAAAAACACAGACCCCAAATAGCGCAAGTAAAAACAAAATATACAAACTTTTTTTTTTTTTTTTTGGTCGTAATGTAATGCATGCACTCCAGCTGATTTGTCAACTTAAACTTGTGAAGCATTAACAGGCAAAAGAGCACAAACAGTAACTGCTGAGGCTATAAACAGTGTTTTCCTACTTGACATTAAATAGATTAAATCTTACGCTTAATATTGAGATGAGGAAGTACTTGTAAATAGATTAAATTCATCTAAAGTTGATTGGCAAATGTTATCAGTCTCAAAGTGTTGATTATACATTAACATTTTTATATTGAAAGAAAAAAGTATTTTATTAAGAGGGCTCGTAATAGAGTGCATTGTGGATGGTGGCCCCCTGCGGAACAGATTGTCTTCTCACAGCAGGTGGACTGCCATTTGCTGCAAACTCTCGGAACTGACATCATTACACCTCAATTTAGTGATTCATGTTTGTTTGTAGGCGGTGAAATGTCTTATTTCCACCGAATTGGATACTGTTTCCCCAAAAGGGCTCTTTTTCTTCTCTTTTTTTTTTAAGCGATCATTTTTATGATCCTCATCGTCATCAACATTTAAAGTATAATGTCGCCTCTACTATGATTTGGGGCAAAGAGGGATTTCTTTTGGACTATTTGTGTTGGTTTGAGTGAAGAAATGTATTTGAGAAGAGAAAGGGGACAAACACACACAAAAAAAACAATATGTTGGCGCTTCTCACTGTGACAGACTGTGGGTACACATCCCACAACAACTTCAAAAATAACGTAATTCCTGCAATCCTGGTTGACAATTAGATGAAATTATTACAATTATAATAAGCGAGGGGTCTCATGCATTGTATTATGATGTGGGCATGTGTGCACCTTTGAAAAACAAACAAAACAAACAAAAAACAACTTTGAAACCAAAATAGCAGTCACACTCGCTCTCTAATGGCAGCCACTGACACTGTAGCATATAGTGTAAGCTGACTGCCTTTCTGTCATGTGTGGTTATATTATTTTTCTTTTTAGATTAAAAAAAGGGTAAAATCAACATCTAACTTTTAGCAAAGTTGTTTTCCCCAGCTCACAGTCTTTGTGATAAGCTAAGCTTACTATCCTCAATTAATCCTGTATTTATTTACCAAAATGCTGCCTATTCCCTACTTTCACATACTGTAATACGTCTGCTAGGCCCCTTGAGCAAAGGATTCACAGGAATCCACTTATTTTTTGTCTCTGTAGATAGAATTTCAGCACTTAACCTCCTACAAAGGCTGTTTTTGTTTTTTTTACCCTACTGTTTTTGTATGGATGAAACAACCAACCTACAAACTGTTAGTGAGTTTTATAGTACGTGCCAGTTTTGATAACGTACTTCAGTCAGTACATGTTCATAATGTACACTTTGTGTGTGAATTCAACAGGAAAACATTGTGATGCTGCGTTAGTGATGGCTTTTTCTGAACCTTTGCATCTTGTCTGGCCTCTCAACACATATAATACTACATTTGTCTGCAGTAAAAATGACATTTATATAGGATAGGGTGCTAAGGCTGCTGCCCCCGCGACCCAGCCCCGGATAAGCAGAAGAAAATGAATGGCTGGATGAACTAATTTTCTGTTTCATCATACAGTATAATGTTGAAGTCCCGTTTAATTGATACGGCAAAAGTCATGAAGAGCCAGCATCACAGTTTAAAAATTATTCCCTGAAATTTAGAGTTTTGATTTATTGTAGTTTCAGTGATCGCTGCGTGAGACTGCTGGACCCTTCTTTCAGCGTTTAAGCTGAGCTAACAATCTTCTGGCAGATATCCTTCACAAAGAAAGCAAATAAACACATTTTCCAAAGACTGATCTATTTTATTAAATTGCAAAACAGGGCCGAAACAAAGCAAGATGAACAAAATGAGTCGTTGTCTCGAAATGGCCATTGCTTTCAATCAAGCTTTAAACTACCCAAGACAAAGCAAATGCTGAGTTTCTTATTGCCACCCTGGCACACAATGATTCATTTTTTCCTTGCTGCCAAAGCAGCCCTGAATCCAAGTTCGATCCCACACAGCTTCTCCCATTACGTAAGTGTGTCCCCAACCACTGGCCAAGTCCGAGGACAGTGTGGTCAGGCAATAATAGTCCCTCATATAACCAAAGTGCTATGATGTCAACATAATCACATTGTTTGTACAGTAACCACCATTTGGAGAGCTGCACTGTTAGGTTAGTCCTTCCCTGTTTATGGGACTCTCTGTGTGAGGAAAGTGAATGATGGCACGCTATATCCTTTATGCATCCAAATGTGTCCTGCTGCTCCATGCTGAATAGGTTCACACACACATACCCTCCACCGATCATTGCTAATGGCTTCATGGTGAATTTTCTATGTGTTCCATCTCTCACAAATAGGCTAATTTTAGACCACCCACAAAGCGTACACACAGGCACCCACAAAAACCAAAAATATTCATCAGACATGATGCAATGCAGCTGCAGAAGTGAACAAGAAATGTGGGAATTCATTCACACAACATTCCCAAGGCCCAAGTTTCACCTTTTACAATCTTAAGGCTGACAGTCTAATGGCTCACGAGAGGCAGAGCCACTGAGTTGGCGCGCCGCTTATGAGAAAAAGACAAACGTCCTGTGGAGAGCATTGAGATTGGAGCTGCTGTTTTCATTACTTTGGTTTATCGGCTCAATAGTTACCCCCTTTCTCCCAGTGCTAACTGTCCCCTTGATTTGCTCTTCTTGTGCTGGCACCTGAAACAATTCATTAAAAATGAATGAGAAGAAGCAAAACACCAAAGGGTGGGAGATGAGAGGCAGCGGCAGACAGGAAGAGGGAGAGAGAGAGAAAAAGACTTAGCACCTGCAGTTTGAATACAGGTAAAGATTACTTAAGCTATTCACAAAAATCTTTCTCAGCACATATCCTGTTCTGTAGCCCGCTCTGAAATTTTACATCCATATGATTTTTATGCCTTTCTAATGAATTTATACCGTGCGTGTAGATTCAAGAGGAAGGACGGTATTAAGTCCCACGTCTGCAGCTGAAGGCAAAGCTAACTTATCATTCCCACAGCTGTTTCTGTCATTGAATGCCTGTTCTTTCTCGAAATTGAGAACAACTCTCAAGTACATTTTAAGAGAGGAGCAATCACAGCTTTCAAGTGACATAATTTCTCCAGTTAGTTCATAACTTCCCTTTCTGTCAAAAGAACATATACTTAATACTTCCACAATGATTTTTTAATTTTTTTTTATGCTTATGTACCATTACGAAATCACTGCGGGTGTTTTGAGAATTTATGGTGACATGGGAGTGCTATTCCACTTGCTGGTGTATTAAGGTTAGAAGCTTTATTCCACGAATGATGATTCATGGGGAAAAGAAATCACAGCAAAGGGGGCTTTCTGAGTTTGAAGTTCATTTTTCATGTTGTTGAGCTCCTGAACTTGATGTAGCAGAAAGTGTTTACTTTCAAAATGGCCAGTTGTTGATTTTATGTGACGCTTTCTTCTAACTGTGCTTTGTCTGTTTCCCACTAGGAAACCTTGAAAGAAACCACCAGGATAGTTATTTCTATGGCAAACGAGCCCACGATGAAACACTTAACTTTGATCATACGTACATGAATAGTTAAGGAAAACACATACACTTATTTTAGTGACACTAAGTCAACCCACAGAAAAACAAAATCCCCTGTCTTTACATGAATAAGCCGGCAATTTTATGTCAGCACAACTCATTTCCAGCCCTATCAGATCTGTTTTTGTTTTGTTTATCTTTCCCCATTTGCATCATTATGAGGAAGAAAAAAATCCATAGTAGGGTTTGAATAGCTCCGTAATGAGGAGGAGGAATCAATCATCCTTTCAAAGTAGGCCCACAGCAGCAATGAGAATATAAATTCATGCTCATAAATTCCACACTTTTAGGTCCCCACATCCTTCTTAATGTCTCTAGAGTTTACAGCGGCCTTGTGTGTGATACTCCACTGTAGATGGTTTGGTTGATTTATGGGTGTTTTTTCCCTTCTCACTGGAAGGTAATGGTAGAGATGTCCAAGTTAGCCTTCCATGAGTGAGCTATAAAAGAGCTGTAATTACTGTGTTAATTTTGGGCCAAGCACAAAAAGATGTTCTGCCGATCCATCCAACTATCAATCTACCTATCATCACAGCATTTGTTGTTTGGCGTGTCTGCACCATTATTACGTATGCCACATAATTGGGCATAATTAAAAGGAAGTGCAAGTACTGTAATTAATGTCAGTAGTCAAGCACAAAAAGGCAGGAAGAGGATATGGTTTTTCAGTAGCTGGTGCAAGAAGACCTCTGAAATAAAGACATTTCTGACATTTTCTGAACTTGGCACACACCCAAATGATGGAGCTATTAATTGGAATTAGCTGTAGATATGCACTTAACCAGTGTTTTGAACATGCATCAACCTCTGGGGCTAAAAACTAAAGGAAATGCCAAAGTAACACAAACTTCATGTTCCTGCATGTTCCATGTGAGGTCGTCTACAAAAGGGAATCCAAAGACTGTATTGAGATGGCTCATGTTACGTCATGCACACAATGCTCAAGAGTTATCTGCCAAATTGGACATGATACAATTATCCGATTGGTAGTATCACTTGAAAAAGTATGACGCAAACCAGAAACGGAGAAGGTTCACCGCAAAAGCAAAAGCTGCAGCCAACATGTTTCAGAAGGTACTTTTATTTTGAAGGTGTGCTGCTTTTCCATGGTTTGCCTGTTGTTTTGAGTGGCAGGGTCAAACAAGTGGCAAGGTCTTCTAGGCCTCCCTCAACTATTCTGAGCCGCCGAATTAGACTTGAATTGAAATAATAGCTAACCAAGCTAGCAAGCTAGTTTGATAAGTCCCCATCGCTGCCGTTAGTGGTGAAAACCAAAATACTCAACACTTCAGCTTGATATAGCTGTCATGTATGCCCAGTATTAAGTCCTGGTTTATATTGCCAGTGTGAAAGTAGGATATTATTGACAAAATGGGGTGAAGTCCCAAATTGGTTTCATCCAAAACCACTGATTGTAATGATCCATGCCTCTATTCACAGCTTGGCGCATGTGATTATGCCCATGAACAATAGTGGGTCACAACCACTTCCAGGGGACTATGCCCACTGGGGTTTAAATACCGGGGTCTCTCCAATCTTTTGGTTTGAGAACTGAAGAAGCCTTTCAGATGAGAGGTGAAATATCTTCAAGAAACAAAAAGATGTCCAGTCGACCTTTTTTCAAGCTCCAGAGATGACAGTAGTACCATATTTCAGTTTCGAGCAATGATTCTCAAAGTGGGTGCTGCAACACTTGTGTGCAGTGGCTATAGGCTAAGAGTGCCACAATATTTATTTCTCACATGTGCTGTATATTTTTGATAACATTTCAGCATACAAAGAAAAAGGCAACATGTACATTAACCACAATTAATTCTCAATTTTAGCCATATGTAAATGAAAGCCTACAGACTACCATGGCTAAATCTCTAAATTACTGTAAAGACACCTGTAAAAGAAAAAATCTACAGCCAAGAATGACAAGCTAAGCTAAGTACTTTGTCGTGTTCTCTTTGATTAGAATAACCCAGAGCATTAACATAGCAGCATTATCTGTAGCAGGCACAACCTTATCTTAAATAAAGAAGTTCTGCTGAGTGTTAAAGTCTACTCTGGCACCATTCAGGGAAAGGTTATAGGTGGCACTGAAATATTGAAATGATTAAAATAGAAAAAAAGAAAAAAAAAACTACTTGGTGCTTGTTATTTGTACTCATGGCCATGACCTGTAGGAGGCCAACACAAATAGGCAGGCAGTTCCAGAAATACTGTAAGAGGGGAGCAAGCAGCAGGAAACCAGTTTAATGTGGAACATGCTTTCATCACCGTTCGGTTTATTGTATTTATTTATTTTTATTTAAACTGTGTTTGACCCTTATGTTCATATAAGGTGTGGAGTTAGCTGGGTTCAAAAGCTTCAAGGTTTTCTTTGCTAACAACTAAGACAGAGCTAATATTTTTAATGTACATTTTCCAAGAAAAGTCTGGGGGCTGATAATTCAGCGTTGGCAATAACATTTTGATATTACAGGCCAGTGAAGATCAAACCACATAAATAAAATCCATATTGAATAACATGACTCACTGAGATTTTTATTATGCTAACCTTACGGTTTATATGACCCTCGATGGGTGGCATTTTACTGTATTCAGGTGCAGACAATTGGGGGGGGGGGCATTCTAGACTTTTCCTCCTTTTAAAAGACCAGTTTTATCAGTTGATTTGTAAAATGTGTTGCTGCACAATAATTTTGACCCCAAGCTGCCTGCCACATTCAGTTTGTGAATACAATGCTGGAGAGTGCTCTGTATTGTAATATGAAGCAGCCTCTGTGGTTGATCAAGTGATGACCTAATGCAGGATGAGAAGAGGCAATGTCTTTAAAAAAAAAATACCACATGGGATCTATTTCCTCTCAACATTAATAATACTCTGGAGCATTAGGGCATGCAGCTAAAGCAGATGTATTCTTCCCCAGGCTGATTCAACTTGTAAGCATTTCCTTTCCCAACCCCCCACCTCCACCACCACCCCACCTCTCCATCCCACCCCAGACCTGAGGCGAAGCATGATTACCCGATTTTAATGAGATTTTTAATGTGATTTTTTTTCCAATTCCTGCAAGACAATCCAGCTCCCTGTTATGTACATATAATTGTTAATGTTTGCAGTTTGATGGTATGCAAAAAGAGCTAATGTTGACATTCTGTCTTCTGATGCTTTTTCTCTTTGAAAAAGCATCAGAAGTCGGACCGAGTTCCCCGAGTTCTGCTTTCCACTTTTCTTTTTGTGTGTTGTTAATAATTCCCTGAGACGCTTCCATCACTTTGTTGCACTTGTAATAAATCATTGCAAATATGAGCAGGCTGCACACCACAAAGACAGACGCGTGATCATTAATCTGAGTCAAGATTGTCTTCAGTTAACATACTGTATGAAGGGCCAGTGGCATAGGTGATGGTCTTTGGTCATTCCATTGTGCTGTTTGATAATTGTGCTTATGAATGAAAGCTGCTGATTGAGTGGACCAGAATAACAAACATTTTTCATCCTTTAAAAAATATTATAACTCACTATTCAAGAATAACTGCATTTCTCTTGTGTTTATTAAGCATCAGAAACACTGAATAACGGAACCCTAGAAGACGAGGGAACACCCGCAGTTTCTCAGCCTCTCCCGGCAGCGCAGCTCTCTCACTGTGGATGTTATTACTCGCGCTTCATCCTCAAGAATTTGCTCACTTAACTGGAGGAAACATTGTCTTGAGTGCATCTAAACTAGAGAGGCCTGCTTGTATTCACCGTAATAAACAAAGCACACAGAAATGAACATCTCTTAAGTTTATCGATCGGGGAAAATTCTTCAGATAAATGATAGCAAATGGAGTTGGAAACACTGGGGTTTTGTTGTTAACGGTCCAGAAAATCTTCATTGTTTTCGACTGACGAATTACCAAGTGCTTTGTGTATCAGTTGGGTATTTAAAGCTTCCTGATTCCCCGACCCTTACAGTTATAGTGATTTCATGGAAATGTATATAATACACACTGCTTCTTTTGTTTTCCCATCTGCAGTGTTTATTCACATAACCAAATGCTGCCATGCACGTACATGTCACGGGACAAGAAAGCTTTCATATGACTCCATATAGAGCCCCATAAAAAAACAAGTAGACCCTTACTGCTTCCAAAGGAGTTAAGAGGGTAAGTAGCAGCCAGGTGCTGATTATCAAATGCCCTTGATTAATAGATCATCAGCAATTGTGAGCACCTCCATAAAGGCAGAGATTTTGGCAGTTTGCCAGTCTGGAGCATTCAGGTGTGTTAACACGTTGCAAAGGAGGACAAACATCGGCTTTCTTGAGAAATAGTTGTTGCTGCCCATCAATCTGGGAAGGGTTATGAGGCCATTCCTAAACAATGTGAAGTCCGTTATTCTACATTGAGATTATTCACATGTGGAAAACATTCAAAGTACCTGTCAGATATTGTGGTGGAGTGATGATGATTTGGGCTTGTTTTGCAGCCATGGGACCTGGACACCTTTCAGTCACTGAGTTGAGCACGAACTCCTCTGTATATCTAAGCAGTCAAACGTGAAGCCGTCTGTCTGACAGGTAAAGCTTGTCTGAAACTGCATCATGCAACCAGGCGGTGATCTAAAGCACAGCAGCAAAATCTACAGCAGAACGACTGAAAAAAAAAAGAATCGAGGCGTTACAACGGCCCAGTCAAGGTCCAGATGGTCTGGAGTCAAGAGAGGACCTTAAGAGAGCTATGCATAAACAAATACCCACAAACTTCAATGAACTGAAACAAAGTTGTAAAGAAGAGTGGGACAAAATTCCTCCACAATGATGTGAGACTAACAAACTACAGAAATACAGAAGCTACTTCAAGTTATTACTGCTAAAGCGGATCTACATGCTGTTGAATGATGGGGTGACTTAGTTTTTCTGTGAAGACTTTCTTTTTCACCTGACTGTATGGAGACCTTTGTCCATGAAAGCCAAACTCAAAACTTTATGTTGCCCACCCTTTATGTATCCTGGCCTTTGCAGTCTTTGGTTTTCTCATATCTGGCACAAACTGGGACTCAAGGATAAACGGATTCCAAATTGTTGGTCAAAGGGCAATCACTGCGGCATTATGTTCTTCCAATTCTTGTAAACACAGTACATAAATAAATTACTGTATTTCTACATTGCTAAATTTCACACAAATGCCCAGTATGATAAAATCATGACATGGGAAAAAGGTCAAAAATGAGCGTCGCTGTGCCTGCAGTCCACAGCTGTGGCTATAGAGCCTGACACAAAACTGCTGCAACGGCAGTTGTCGTAAATCTAGAATCCCGTGTTTGTTCGAAGTGAATCCCTGTGCAATAATGCTTGCTGGTTTGCCAAGTTTTTTTTTCCGTTACACTTTTCCTTAGAGGTTAGCCTTTCTCAACTGTACTTGCTCCCACTTTTCCCCTCTTTCTTTCCCAGTCGCCATTCCTCGACAGTGGGGTCATGGTGCGCTGTTAAGCACGTGTCATCCCAAATAACGGTGAGAGACGACAGACCTTTGGCTTCCCATTCACATGCTAGCCTCCTATTTGGACGAGACCATGACATCACTGGGGCAACATGCCTAGTTTCCGTGCTGAATTTATCCTCCCTTTCAGTTTACCTTTATTTCCCACTACCAAGACAGCAGCTGTTCGCAGCCCATTTTTGAATGAAACCCAGGATTTCCTGTATTTCTTTTTAGACTGATGGTCACCATATGCTTGGACAACAGCCAGAGCAATAACAGTCACAGGATTTTAATTTATTTGCTTGAGCTACGTCATCCATCAGCTCTAAAGTGCCGAGATCGAGCAGGTGCTAAAAGTACACCGAGAGACTACATCGTGCTGTAAGCCTGAATAAACAACAGCATGTCATAAGTAGAGAATTCAGTGTCTCTCCATTAGCAGGTCATTTAATATTAATCTTTACAGAGAAAGCTTGGGGTGTAATATGAGTATTTTGCACCCACATTAGGTTTTTAATTAGGTATTTTATTAAAACCGCTCTATCCTGTTATTTAACTTTTATCTGTACTAATTTCAACTCATATAAATTGGGTTGCAGGTTTTTTTTCTTTTTTGGGGGGAGGGGGCGGGGCCTGTCACATTGCTGAAAACACAGATGTAACAATAAGTGATGCAGTAACCCATATCCATATATGAAATGGTAAATTAACAGTTAATTACACTTTGGTTTGTATTTACAATTAATAATGATTCAGATATCTGTTAAAAAGTTATAAGTGACATATGTAATATATATATATATATA